>MU226708.1:480972-492927 GCA_018584345.1 Thuja plicata
TTTAAATTATAAATAAACCAACTTTAGAAAAATTACCAAAGTTTTAAATTAAATAAACTAATGAATTAATTTATAAATTAAATAAACTTAATTCATAAACTAATTTAAATATAATACTCAATAAAAAGCGGTGCCCTATTTTATAGGGACATATTTAGATTAAATTAAAAGAAGCTAACATAAATAGATAAAAATCGTTTACTCTGAAATTAATGCATGACATGAATTTTTATTTTGTTTATTAAAATAAAAGCTCTTTTAATTTATTCTTTCTTTTTTGAATTTTTGAATTTTTTAGCAATGAAATATATATATATATATATATATATATATATATATATATATATATATATATATATATATAAAATTTAAAATTCTCTTAAATTTAAATAACATGAAATTTAATTTAAAAAGCAAATCCCTTTTCTATTAATATTATTTTTCTTTTAATTTCTTTTCTCTTTTATTTATTTTCAACAAATACATATTTTTCTTTTCTTTTTACATGCAAATTGATAATAACAAGAGGGATTTACAATTTAATATTAAATTAATTTATTTCTTTCATGAATAATTTTCTTGTTTTCTAGCATGTAAATCAACTCCTTTAACTTATTTTCTTGCAGGTTTGATCACAGATTCGACAAGCACCTATGTAGGTAAGCTTCCTACTTTTCAAGGTGAGGCAACCATGGATTTGAGGGTTTTAACCACATTTTCAACAATAACCAAATTTTCATTAAAAGAGGACTTTTCCCTTAATTGAAACCCTAAAGGCAATTTAGAAAATTGATTCATTCCAACTGAAAACCCTAGTACCCATTTTCACATAAGGTAATAAAATGAAACCCTTTATGCCCACAAGCACAGATCTGACATGCAAATATGAATAAAAGCACAAAATTGATCCAAGAACACCTATCCCAATTTTAATAATCAAAACACACAATAAAAATAAGGAATGACCACACAAGGGTCCTAGCTTTTCGGATGCATGGAAGACGGGGATCTGAAAGCTAGAATTGACATGAGCAAGATCCTACCTCAATAATTGATGAGAGAAACACAATGCAAAATTCCAAGCAAGATGAATTTCCAAATTATGCTTCAAAATGCTCTCAAGGTTTCACAAATCCTTCATCACCTAATTTTTCTTTCTCCCCTGATTGAAAAATCTCCAAAATGACTTTCAATCCAAAGATATAGAAAACCAAACAATTAGGTTTTCAAAAAGTGAAAACCCTAAAGGGAATATAAATTGTCTAATTAATAATTAAAAGAAAATCTTTATTCTCAAATTTCACTTAAAGCATGCATAACTCAACTTTAGAATATGAAAGCAAAGTGTTAAATTGAAAATGCATGTGAGAATATTTCAATTAAATAAATCAATTAATCATGCAACTTAAAAGTAATATTTAATAAATCAATTTTGCACTACTAATTACAATTAATTGAATTTAATATTTATTAAATCTCAATTATTTAAATCAAGACTTAATAATTAAATCAATTAATTAAATAGGCATTTAATTAATATTTAATTATTAAATTTCCATATATTTCATATATCAATGTTTTAACCTTATTAAAGGTGCAATAATTAACATTAATATTTTCCATAAAAATTTATTTAAATAATTCAAGCTAAAAGCATCATTAAATCACCTGAAACCCATCTAAACACACAAACCACAGAAACAAACAAATAACTGGAACAAAAACCCAACACACACAAACAGGCTCACGAATCCACATCACTTGACGGATTCAAACACTAGGATAGTCAATCTGATTCTTGTTCAGTTTTAGGACAAAGTAAGGGTTTAGGGTATGGATTTGGACCTGAATATTATCTCCCCTCTCTTACCATTGAGATACTATGATAGGGCACGCTCACTCCTGTCAATTCAGGGAAGACGTAGCCCGATACCTGCAAACCTGGCATCACAAAGATGAGCATATATACATGCAATATAGCAAACAATGGTTGAGACTAGTTTATCGTGTGGATCTCACCGAAGCAAGTAACTACGAATCTGTCTCATACCATACCAAACACATAAAACAGTAATGCAAAATATACAATGATCCATGTGCATATAAATCTAAGGTCAGTATTGTCAGAAAACCATAATCGACATGAAATCCTAACATATACATAAGCATCATTAAATAACCCTAAATCACATGTACACAGAAGATACAACATAATTATAATGGATCAATAACATACTGAAATATATTACAAAAACATCCTCAAGATCAACTGAAATAACCACACATACATCAAAATGCCTAAAAGAGTTCGGCATCCAAAAACTGAAAAGCAAACTAAGAGGTGGGTATTACAAGAAATGAGAGAAGTAACTAATAACAATGTTACTCTTGATAGTTTGATTGGTAGACTTATTTCATTTGAGATGAACAACTATGACAACTGTGTCTTACCTACTATTGAGTCTACATTCAAGTCTTCTATGAAAATAATCAAATCTAGTAACAAACACACTATGAGAAATGATAGTGATAGTAATGAACAAGAACTTGATGAACTTGAAGCACTAATGGCTTGAAGATTACATAGAGGTAAAGGAAGATATAAAGGTAAATTACCATTGGTCTATTTTAATTGTAAAAAAATTAGACATTTTGCTGCTAGATGCCCTAACAAGAGAAAGGATGAAAGAAAAATGATAGATCTTATGAAAAGAAGTATGACAGAAGTGATGACAGAGACTATAGAAGCAACCAACACTCTGAAAAAAGAGATAATCGAGATGACAAGGAAAAAGGAAAGAAGGCTTGTTACCTAGTTAAGAACAAAGCTGAAAATTTTGAAACCAAATCCGATGAAGATTTTGAGGTAGTATTTGTTTCTGTGAAGGATGATTCAAATGGAGAAGAAAGGTATGTTGAAAAAACACTCATATCTAAAGTTAGCAAAAATGATGTCTGGATTATTGATAGTGGTTGTACTCATCACATGACTGGAGATAAAGAAAAGTTTGAAACTTTTAAATATTATAATTGTGGATCAGGTAGGATGGGTAATGACTCACCTTTCCCAGTTGAAGGAAAAGGAACCATCATGTTGAATAATCTGATTAGATGTAAAAATGCATATTGGGTGAAAAGACTTAACTATAATCTATTGAGTGTTTCACAGCTGAACAACACAGGACACTGAGTTTCATTTGAGAAAAAAAGGAAATGATCTATAATGGAACAAGAAAGTTGATCACTACTGGTGAACAAACAAAAGGTAATCTATTATATCTTAATGATATTGAGACCACTTGTTTATTGGATAGAAATGAAGATGTTTGGTTATACATAAAAGGTTATGTCATATGAATTTTGACAACATGGTTAAGATAAGTAAGAAAATAAAAGTGAGAGGCTTACCAAGTATTTCAAAGCCTGACCATGTTATGTGCAAGAATTGTCAAATAGGATAAATGACAAAGTCTAGTTTCAAGAGAAAAACCTACATGTCTAATGCTATTATGGAGTTAGTCCATACTAACTTATGTGGACCAATGAGAACAAAGAGCTATTATTGTGATAGATACTTTATTCTATTTTTTTATGACTATTCTAGGATGATAAATGACATGTTCTTTAAAGAGAAATATGAAGCATTTAAGATGTTCAGATGGTATAAAGCTAAAGTTGAAAAAAAAAGCAAAAAATAACTAAAATTTTTAAGATCAGATAGAGGAGGAGAATTTATTTCTTATGAATTCACTAACTTTTGTAATGAGCATGGGATTACAAGACAGGTTTTTGCACCGAGAAAATCACAGCAAAATAAGATTATTGAAAGGAGGAATAGATCAATTTTTTATTGTGCTAGAACACTGATGATTGAAAAAGGCATCACACAAACATTCTGGAGAGAATCTGTAAGTATTGTTTTCTATAAACTAAACCGAGTTCAATTGAAGAAAGATACAGATAAAACACTTTATGAGATATGGTATGGATACACACTAAATGTGAGTTACTTTAGAATGTTTTGAAGTCGATGTTATATACTAAAAGATGATAGAAATGGGAAACTTGACTCTAAAAGTGATGAAGGAATATTCTAGAATATTATACTAAAAAAAAAGCTTATAAATGTCTAAACAAATCTTCTAACAAAATCATTGAGAGTGAAAATGTTAAAGTGGATGAATTTGCTGAGAAAAATGATGAGGAAAGTAGAAAGGAACCTGAAGATTACAACATATTTGTCTACATAGAAGAACCTGACATCTTACCCAAGCGACAGAACAATGCAGTCGAGTAACAGACTGCACACACTAAGAATCAAGAAAATGCTCACAATGTCAAACCAAGTGATGAAGATCAAAATGACAAATAGAGATCTAAACTTGTACTTGCTAAACATGTCAGAAGACACCATCCACAAGATGAGATCATTGGGGACAAAAGAGCAGGAATGAGAACAAGAAGTAAGTCACTTAACAATAGATGTTTGATTTGTGATTTTGAGCCTAAATCTATTAATGCTGCACTTGAGAATCAAGAATAGGTTAGTGTAATTAATGAAGAGATTGAACTGATTGAGAAGAATAAAACATGGACATTAGTACCTAAAACAAGTGACAAAATTGTCATTGGTACCAAATAGATTTTCAAAAACAAACTTAATGAGAATGGAGAAGTCACAAGGAATAAAGCAATATTGGTATGCAAAGGGTATGCACAATAAGAAGGTATTGGTTATGGAGAAAACTTTGCACTCATTGCTAGACTAGAAGGAGTAAGAATTCTACTTCCTTATGTTGCTTTTAAAGGATTCAAAGTAAACCAAATGGATGTTAAATCTGCATTTCTGAATGGAATACTAGAAGAGGAGGTATACATTGAACAACCTGAAGGGTTTCTTGATCCTAACAAGAGGAACATAGTTTGTAAACAACACAAAGCCTTGTATGGATTCAAACAAGCACCGAGAGCATGGTATGAAAGACTTCACTCTTATCTCATTAGTATTAGATTTGCTAGAACAAGTGACAACAGTAATCTATATTTGAAAGGAGATCTTGATGATAAGACTTTGATTGTTGAGATATTTTTTGATGATATCATATTTGGAGGTAATGATATGTTATGCAAGTCATTTTTTTATGAAATCAGAAAAGAATTTGAGATGTTAATGTTTGGAGAGATCAAATTTTTTCTTGGTCTATAGATTCTACAACAGGGTGAAGGCATCTACATCACACAATCCAAATACATTAAAGAAGTTCTGAAGATATTCAAAATGAAGGAATCAAAACTAGTTGGAACACCTATGGAAACCGGATGCAAATTGACAAAGGAAGACAAGACAACTGAGGTAAATCAGACCTTATACAGATCTATGATTGGTAAACTAGTGTATGTTGTACACACTAGACCTGATATAGCACATGTAGTTGGTATAGTTGCAATATTCTCTGCTAATTCTGAAGAATCACAGATGGCTGTTGTTAAAAGAATTTTGAGATATCTGAAAAATACTGAAGACTATGGTTTGAGGTATAATTAAGAAGGCAAATTTGAGCAACAATTTTATACTGATGTTGATTGGGATGGAAAGATAGATGATAGAAAGAGCACTTCAGGAGGAGCATTCTTTATGGGTGATATAATTGTCACATGGATAAGTAAAAAGCAATGATGCATATCTCAATCAACTACAGAAATAGAATAGGTAGATGTTGCTGCAAATTTCTCTAACATTGCATAGATCAAGAAATTACTGAAAGGTATGAATGAGGAAATTCTTAACCTAATAATTATCTATTGTGATAACACAAGTGCTATAAACATTTCAAAGAACCCTGTGATGCATGCTAAGACCAAGCACATATCTATTAAGTATCATTACTTAAGGGAACAAGTACAAGAAAAATAAATGATACTAGAATATGTACAATCCAAAGAATAACTAGCAGACATATTCACAAAACTATTGCCAAAAGATACATTTGAATACCTGAGGAATAGACTAGGGGTTCATCCCTTGTCTACTAGTCACTAAGTTGACTAGGAGGTTGTATCATCCTACACATTATCAGAAGATTAATCATGTTGATGCAAGCTCAGATATGGACTGCAATGACATATCAACCCACTAAAGGGAGAAAAAGCTTCAAAGGGAGAAAAATATTGATGGCTACTACAAAGCTGTAAATTTTGTTTGGCATTGTTGTCAAATGGAGAGGAAGATTAAATGAAATATCCATCAGGAATGAAATATCTATCTGGGAGGAGTGAAATATCCATCAGAGGAAGAAGATTCTACAATACAAAGGGAAAGAAAGATTCAATGAAATAACCATCCATCAAAGGGAAAGACAAAATCAGAAGATAGGATTTCTATACCTATCCATTGAAGGTAATGAAGAAAGGGAGAGCACACAGCATAATCAAATCTAAGCTAGAAGAGCTTACCGAGATTCAGATATTTGAATTGGTTATAGAATAATAAGTTTGGTATGTTATGGCATATTTTACAGTGCATATTTCATAGTATGTTGCCATCAATCCCAAAGGGAGAGATGGATGAACTATAACTGATTGAATTCTTGAAGATGATAATTTGATGATCACCGAGATGCAAAAGTGAATGCAAGACATTAAATCAATTAATGTATTTTAATGTCATTTATTTCAACTTGATATGGTTTGAGTGTTCATACACATAATATCATAACCTTTAAGGTCTGAAGAGACAAATTTTATGTTGTCGGTAAAATTCAAAAATTCAGTATACACCGAGTGACAGTGAACCCCAAGCAATTCAGAGTGTATACTGATCAAGTGTATACCAAGAAAGTGAACACCGAGTAGTTCACAGTGTATACCAAGAACCGTAGTAAAATGAAGGTGATGACCAAGACTAACTAAAGTTAAAGAATGACAAAATTGCTTAGTTGGCAGAGCTATAATTTAGGGTTGACTGATTGATTGCTTTATTTTCAATGATCAGTTAAAATAAAGGATGGAAGGAGATTTAAAGCGTGTTTTATTCATAGATATTTATGGAATAAAACTAAAGGAGAGATTTATGGGATAAATAAAAGCATGGCGAGTTTTACGGATCAAGAAGAGATCTACAACAAAAACAAGGAGATTGAGTGGCTAATCATGTCTATATAAAGAGACAAGGAATTCATTATCAAAGAGAGGAATGTTGAATATATTTTGTGTGAAGATAGAATTCTTCATGCAGATATGATTATATAGGTTGAAGAATAGAGCCAATTAATTCTACGGATGTCGAGCAATAGAGGACATAGCATTCACCGAGTAGAAGAAAGAAAGAAAGTAAAGGAACTAAAGTGTATATTGATTAGAGAGGTATTATAGAAATAATAATAGATCTCAATATTTTCAAATCAAATTTTTATTTTGAACAGATCATTTACTGTATCAGTTTAACCATTGATTCAGAAAATCTCTTAACCGAGTGGGATTTAAGAGTCCTTATTGTATAGAGATACTCAAGAGTATCAAAAGGTTTTCTTGTTGATAGCATAGTGAGTGTTAGGTCAAAAGATAAACTATTTGTTTTAAATCCTCTAACAAGATCACACTTAACAGTGTGTATTGTAACCTTTAACAGGTTTGGCTCTTCACTGAGCTCACTTTGGAAGAGTGAAATTATTTTGGGTTACCGGTCCCAGGTCTATTTTTTTTATATTGGTTCCCACATTAAAATCTATGTGTCAAATGTGTATGTGTTTCATTGCATTGATATTTTTCTTTACACATTATTGAAACTAGATTGGTCGGTTAACACTAAGTTTATTTACTAATATTCGGTAAAGTCTACAAAAGATAAACAGTATATCTCACCGAGCAGTTTATATTTATTAAAGTTATTTATGGCATATATCTTGATGGACTGAAAGATAACTAAGGGTATTATATTTGAGAGATAAGTTTTTGGTTGGATTTATGGAATTATTATTAAGGCCACAAATTCACCCCCCCCNCAAATTCCCCCCCCCCCCCCCCCTTCTCAGTTATTCTAACACCATTCACCAAGGTTTCCCTTTGGCTCCTTCCCTGTATGTTCTTGCAGCTAAAGGGTTTGGTTATCTTCTTGCCAATGCCACTTCCACTAGTCTCGTCTAAGGATTTTCCCTGCCTAATTCATTTGCTCAACTTGTCAACGGTCATTTCACTGATGATTCTTTCCTCGCTCTCATTGAGGATGAAGATAATGTGGAGGCAACTCTTCAATACCTCGATACCTTTTGTTTAGCCTCTGAGTCCACCATTCAATAGTACAAGACACAATTTTATAGACAATCCATTCTTCTGACTCCTCTCTAGATGACCTATTTTGGCTGGAAATGGATTCAACATGGCAAGATTTTCACATTTTTGGGCATTCCCTTTTCTTTTCATGCTTCACCTATGGATCTATGGAATGTTGTTTTGGCCAGGATTGAAAAGAAGCTTGAATACTAGATTACCAAGCCCTTATCCCTGGCTGGTAAGTTCCAGGTATCTTCTAAAGTGCTAACCGCTACCCATGTGTACTAATTTTCTTATTGTGTTCCCTCTAAAGCTTCTTATATGAAGCTAGAAAAGTTGCTACGTGACTTTTTGTGGGCCTTTGGAGCTGAATCTCATGTCTTGCATAGAGTTTCCTAGGAATATTGTTGCCTTCCCAAAGATTTTGATGGTCTTGGCCTCCTTTCCACCCAGAAACAAGGTATTGATTTATGTGCTAAATGGATCATTAGAGCTTTGTTTGGGGATGAAGCTTGGAAGATCCTACTGAGGCATTGTATCTCTTCTGGATTTCCAGTTCAAAGACCAACCTGGAAGGGGATTGGTTTTCAAACCCTTCTTGTTATGTCAGACCTAGTTCAGATCTAGGGCTTTTTTTTGTCAAAAGAATCTAGAGAGCCTAGGAAGTAGTTAAACCATGGCTGCGATGGGATGGAAATGGTTTTCAAGATGGTCTCTCTTTTAACCAGCATAATATCTGGTGGTCACCTCATTTTCATTAGCAAGGGCTTTCACATGCTAAGTTTTAGGGTTTGCATGCTCTATGTTTTCACAAACATGGGATTAGAACTCCCAAGGATATTTTTTCTAAATCCACCATGAGCCTCCTCTCTTGGGAAGATCTTCAAGTTTAGTTCAGGCTTTCTCACCTAGATCGATAGACTTTTGACCTTTTGGTGTTGATCATACCTCCTCATTTGTTGTGTAAGCTTGGCATTCTCTCTATCAAGCCCTAGTGGAAAGATTGGAAGTGGTATTCTTGGACTCCTCTCACTAACTACAAACCTAGTATGGGTTATGCTTGGTTGGTGCCCCATCTTCCGATGGTTGACACTTTGAATCAAAAATGGCATTTTTCTTCTTCCCAGAGGACTTGGCGATTCTTATTTCTTACTATTTGGTATGCTATCACAGAGCCAAAAGTTTCTCATTTTGTTTTGTGTGTGCTTTTTCAAGGTTTGCCTCTGGGTGCCAGGCTTTGACACTTAGGAGTCACTGATCCTAGGTGCTCTTTTTGTAGCCTCCCAGAGACATAGATGCATATTTTTTGGTTTTGTCACCAAGCCCAGTAGTACTGGAGCTGGATTCATGATTTATTTAATCCTTTCTGGCTATTTCCCTTTTCCTAGCATATGGTTTTGATGGGTTCTTCACCCAGAATGGCTTCCAGATATACCCAGATTTGGCATACTTTCAAGATGGAGATTCTTTTCACTCATTGGAAAGATAGGAATGTTGTTCTTTTCACTCACATCTTTCTAGATATTAATGTTAATATGTATACAAAATCTTGTATATATGTAATAATGTAATTATGCAGATTCAAGTTTAGGCAGATAAAGTGGCTCTTAAAGTGTCCCACTTGTAGGAGATTTTACAACATTTGGGCAATGTGCCTTATACGATTTCTAGAGTGTTGTCAGACTCTCTTTTTACGGACCACACTCTGACCCATGGCCATCACCATCATTGTAGCTCTTCTGCTTGGCGTTCCTAGACTCCTTGGTCTTAGGACCCTCGCCACTCCTCTAGTGACAGAGTCAATTGGAGACATTGCTTGACTTCTCCTCACTATATTTTGGCTAGCAGTTGGTACATTGTTCCTTCTCCCTCTACTATTGGTACTGGCTAGCCTTCGGCCAATGTTTCTGATAAATTCCCTCGCTTGGCTCTTGCAATATCTCCCAGGTGGGAGGAAAAGGAAATGGAAGAAAAAGAAGAAGAAGATGGCTGAACTATTCTAGACCCACTTCCAGGCCCCAATGTGTGGGGAAACCCTGAAGATAAGGATCCTCCTCCCTTGACTACGACTACTATGATTTCTTGAGGCATTCTCTTATTATGTTTTTTTTAATGAATAGTTAATGTGTTCAACTATTTTCTAAGTGACTCTTACGGGGTGATCTTGTATCCCCTAACCCCTTTTTGTGAATAGTTTACTTTATACTCTAAATTGATGGAAAAGGCATCTATTTATTAAAAAAAACCAAAATATATACATAAATTATTAGAATTATTTTAGTTATTATGTATGAAAGAGATAATGTTAGCTTAGTTAGAAAAATACTATTGTTTCATTAATTTTAGAAGAATGACTAATGAGGAATGATGAAGTGATTTAGATGAAAGTGTGTTAGTCACTTTTTGGATATCATGCATAGTTATATACATCTTCAAGCAATTTTCTATCAAGTTTATTGTTTATCATTGATTTCAATAATTTCAATGCACTAAAAACTATCTCATCCTCCACCAATATCTATACCATAGTTTGACATAAATCAACAAGGTTGAATTATTTTGATGATATTTATGATGAACTATAATTGATTGAATGTTTAAAGATGATAAGTTGATGAACACCGAGCTACAAAAGTGAATGAAAGACATTAAATCAATTAATGTATTATACTTTCATCGATGTCAATTTGATATGGTTTGATTATTCAAACGCATAATATCATAACCTCAAAGATCTGAAGAGACAAAGTTTATGTTGTCAGTAAAATATAAAAAGTCTGTATACACCAAGTGACACTGAACACTGAGCAGTTCACAGTGTATACCGAGCACAGTAGTAATCGAGCAAGTGTATACTGAGCACTTCAGTAACCAGAGTTTTTGACCGAGCACAACTGAAGATGATGACTAAGCATAAACTGAAGCTAAAGAATGACAAAATTTCTTAGCTGGCAGAGCCACAATTTAGGGATTGACTGATTGATTGATTTATTTTCAATGATCAGTTAAACTAAAGAAAGGAAGGACATTTAAATCATGTTTTATTCACAGCTATCAAGGAGAGATTTAAGGAATAATACTAAAGGAGATCTTTATGGGATAAAGCAAAGCATGGCGAGTTTTCTGGATCAAGAAGAGATCTACGAAAAAAATAAGGAGATTGAGAGGCTAATCATGTCTATATAAAGAGACAAGGAATTCATTATCAAAGAGAGGAATGTTGAATATATTTTGTGTGAAGATAGAATTCTTCATGCAGATCTGATCATACAGGTTAAAGAACAGAGCCAAGGAATTATGCAGACACCGAGCAACAAAAGACAGAGCATTCACCGAGTAGAAATGTAGACACCCAAAAATGGACAGGCTTGCGACCTTACATTAAAAACAATAATTTTCATCTATTAATTAATGGTTTTTTAATCATTAATTAATCATCTATTTTCTTCTAAATTCATTCCCCAAATCATCTAATCAGATTCCCAAAATTAAGTAAATAATTAATTTTATTTAATTAATTAACTTTAATTGATTAATTACCATTAATTAATTATTTAAACTCAATTTCCTATAGTTTAAATTCAAATATTTAAACTTACTAATTAAATTCTTCCAATTAAATTAATTTAATTTCATTCAATAAAGCAATTCAAAATAAAAAAGAATTCAATTATCTCACATGTTGAA
>MU226708.1:501747-526161 GCA_018584345.1 Thuja plicata
CTAATTGGCAGTTTTCATGAGTTTGACTGATTAGAGTTGTATAAAAGGTTGAAATTGATTGAAACTTGTTTAAAACCCTTGGTCTACACCCTTGACAACCTTCTTGTAAGTCTAGAAGTAGTGTTAATAGTTTTGAGTGTGTTTGGACTTTGGAGTGCCTTAGAGACTAGTGGGAAATCTTGTAAAATCAAACAAACTTTTGTGTGAAACCACCACCATCTGTTTGCCACTCTGCATCATTATGAGCTATGGTATGGATACACACCAAATGTGAGTTACTTTAGAATTTTTGGAAGTCAATTTTATATACTAAAAGATGATAGAAATGGGAAACTTGACTCTAAAAGTGACAAAGGAATATCAAAATATGGAGTCAATTTCATTATGCTGCAAAAATTTGGGTATGATGGTGCGACTAGTCTAGGGGCAAGACAACAAGGCTTAATGGAACTATCTTTACCGCCAACCCAGAGAAACAAAAGAGGGTTAGGCTACAGAAAAAATAGAACCAGTACTACCATATGAGACATATCCATAGACCAAGAGAAAATTATGGAATTACATCGGGGGAAAAACCTTGAACATGCCCTAATCAACAATATACTACAGTGGTTATTACCATCGGAAGTGGAAAGCTCTTATTCCCGACTAAACCATAACCAAGCTATCCAAGATGACAAGGAAAGTGAGACATCCAATGAGTTCTCTAGCATGATTGATTCCCATGAGTATGAGTGGAGATCCCTCCATAATTCTAAACCAACCATCCCAGACTATTCCCCTCAGTCGGTCAACACTATACACCTTGAAGATATGTTTGCCCAAATGACCATAGAAGACCATCCATGTATCATTAAACATATTAATAAAAATTCCTTAAGTGGTGTGTCCACAACACATTCCTAGTTTTTCATAACTATCATCGTAGTCTCATTTACCCAAGAAGAGTCATCCCCCCACGAGGACCTTTGTCCAATACACCCTGAACTAATAGAATGGGATCAATAAGGACAACCTGACATAGATCTCTTTGAGAATTATGAAGCCATTGTAGACTTCATGGGACTCCTAGAAGGCATGCCATCAGGGGAACATAAAGCAATTTTCTCTATTAACCTTGACAGATCGGCCTATTTTGGGGAGGAATCTCCTCTTTCTAGTCAAAAAAGAAAAATAGAAAGAAAAAAAAGAACAGTCAGTAAGTGAAAACTGCAAGGCACTTTCTGACTTAAAAAATGAGGAAAAAATAATAAAAGATGTATCTTCTGGTGAAAACCTCTCTGAGGTGCCAGAGGATGGAAAGCTGGAACTCCTCCCCTTAACAGAGGAAAAATTAGCATTACTAGCTGAGGAAACAAAACAAGTCAACATAGATGATGAAAAGAACCCCAAGCATATCAACTTTGCATGGTCCTACTCATACATGTCAGGTCTAGATCCGGAGCTAGTGTTACATCATCTATCGTTGTTACCAAATGCAAAACCTATCAAGCAAAAATTGAGAAAGATGCATCTGCATGTTGCTTTACTTGTCAAAGAAGAGTTGAAGAAACTCCTAGATGCAGGCTTCATATGACCATTTCCATATGAATATTGGATATCTAATCTGGTGCTAGTAACCAAACACAATGGTAAAATACACATATGCACAGATTTTAGAGATCTAAACAAAGCTTGTCCCAACGATGACTTTCCTCTACCGAATATTAACATGATAGTTGATCTCACAGTAGGACACCAAATTCTATCACTCATGGACGGTTTCTCGGGATATAACCAAATTTGAATTGCACCAAAGGACCAACACAAGACTACATTCACATGTTCCTAGGGCACTTATTACTGGAACGTAATGTCATTTGGCCTTAAAAATGTAGGAGCAACATATCAAAGGGAAATGATCACGATTTTCCATGATCTAATTCATAAAATAATGAAATATTATGTCGATGACATACTAGCCAAATCACTGCTCAGGGAGACACACCTACAAGTGTTGGGACCAATATTTGATAGAATGTAGGAATACAAGATCAGACTAAATCTAAAGAGGTGTACATTTGGGGTTACTATTGGAAAGTTGTTGGGATTCATTGTGTCACATAGAGGTGTTGAAGTAGACCTAGAAAAGGTCAAGGCTATCCTTGACATGCCACCACCAACCAATCTAAGGCAACTAAGGGGTCTACAAGGAAGAATTCAATCTATCAGGTGATTCATCGCCCAACTAGCAGACAAGTGTCACCCATTCTAGCACCTACTACATAAATATGTGATCTTTAAATGGATAGAACAATGTGAGAAAGTATTTCAAACATTCAAGGATTATCTAATGAAGTGTCCCATATTGGTGCCACCCATTCAAGGTAGGCCACTAATTTTATATATCTTAGCAACTGAGTCAATGCTAGGAGTTCTCTTGGCACAACATGATGACCAAGGCAAGGAAAGAGTTATTTACTACCTCAGTAGAACTTTGGTGGGCTATGAGCTAAATTGCTCACCAATCAAAAAATCATATCTCGCAGTAGTCTTCACTTCCCAGAAGTTAAGACATTACATTTTGAGCCATAAAACAAAGCTAATAGCACACATTGATCCATTGAAGTACTTATTGAGTAAAGAAGCATGAACTGGATGACTCGCCGAATAGGTGATGATCTTAAGTGAATTTAACTTAGAGTACATGGATATAAAAGATATAAAAGGGCAAGTAATTGTGAACCAACTAGAAAAGGCACCCATACAAGATCATCAGCCTATAGTGTCCAAATTTCCAATGAGTCCATTCTCACGGTATAACCAACAATAGAAATTTTGCAACTATACTTTTATGGGTCATACAAAAACCATGGTGCAGGAGCAGGTATAGTGCTCATTGCTCCAAATAATGATGTGATCCCTAAGTCTTTTTGACTCAACTTTCCATGCACAAACAATATAGTTGAGTATGAATCTCTAGTCATTGGATTGAAGATGGTTATACAATGGAGGATCAAGAACCTAAAAGTCTATGGGGATTCATAATTGGTCATCAGCCAAGTAAACAATGACTACATAACAAAAGATGAGAAACTGATCCCATATAGAGAGTTGATGGATAGGTTGTGGGGTTCATTACATTTCATTTTATTTGAGAAGGTACCAAGAGTTCAAAACAAAGCAACGGATGCAATGGCTACTATAGCATCCTTGATCGACGTGTTGGGAAACGAGACCAAATTCTAATTTCTGGTAGAGCAACTAATGATAACGGCACATGAAGCTCCAATCACAGAGTTAGCATGCATCCTTGTTGGTCCTGAATCCCCATGGTACCATGACATATATAATTACCTCAAAAATACTCTCCTACCACCTGACTTGTCTAGGAACCAAAAGAAGTCCCTCATCTGCCAAGCCTCTAGATTCACCCTTCTCGCTTGTACTCTATATAAAAGAAGTCTAGATGGAATGTGTTTACGATGTCTCACTTCCACAAAATACCAGAGATCCTCGTATGAGATGCATGAAGGAATTTGTGGGGCCCACATAGGTGGCAATAGTTTGGCAAAGAGGATCATAAGAATAAAATACTACTGGCCCATAGTAGAGATAGATGCCAACAAACATGTTCAAAGATGTCGACAATGTCAGATTCATGGGGATCTCATTCATGCACCAGCCCAAGAACTCAATCCCATCACTTCACTATGGTCATTTTCTAAGTGGGGATTTGACCTAGTGGGTAAGATCACACCAACCTCATCTAATGGACACAAGTACATCATTGCAACAATAGAGTACTTTACTAAATGGGTGGAATTCATTCCTCTCACCTACATCACTGGTAAGAAAATCTCTATGTTCATATTAAACAACATCATCTTTCGATGTGGAATTCCTCAAACTATACTCACAGATCACAGTACACCATTTCAAAATCAAGATGTTGAAGATCTTTGCGAACAGTTCCACATAAAAAAAATGTTTCTCTTCGTTCTACTATCCCTAAGGGAATGGTCTAACTAAAGCCACAAAAAACCATCTTGAAGATATTAAGGAAAATAGTCAATGAATCAGAGCGATTGGCATTTACAGCTCAGTCACACACTATGGGCATATAGAACTAGTGTGAGAACCCCCACATGAGAAAATCCATTCTCACTAGTATATGGATCAGAGGTGGTCCTACCCCTTGAATTATAAATCCCATCCCTACAAATCTCATTGAATAACATCATTTCAGATGAAGACTACAAAGTAGCAAGACTCAATGAACTAGAATTGTTGGATGAGAGAAGACAAAATTCACTCAATCACTTACAAGGCTATCATAATTTCCTTAGAAGAAACTATCACAAGAAGGTCAGACCACAAACCTTTGAGTTAGGAGACCTCATACTTATGGAGAATCAAAAGAACCAAGTAGAAAGGGTAAAACCATGAAAGTTTGAGCATAATTGGCTAGGACCCTATGTCATTGTCACATCTTGCAACATGGGGCATATCAACTGGAAAATCAATAAGGAGATCAGATCCTAGGTTACACCAATATCATGCACCTCAAGAGGTTCTATGCCTAAGGTTTCAAGGTCAAAGGCACTTATCTACATAACCAAAAAATACACAAAAAAAAATCAAAAAATCCAAAATGTTACCTTGTTGAAAACCTGGAAAATAGGCACCTTGGCGACAAAAAAAAAATCAAAAAAGATAAAAAGTAAAGAGAAAAATAATCACTCTCTCAGTGAAAACCTAGAAAATAGGCACTATTGAGAAAGTACCTTTGTGAAAACCTAGCAAACAAGTGCCAAGTGTTCAAATCTCGCTTCTCCATCAATGAGCTCCAAAGATCAAAGCTTGTGCTCCCCACATGCAAGATTGACTATGCAAGATTATTTTTAGAAGAACAATCCCCTTTTAGCATCACACTTATCCATGGTTTGTACTGGTCCACCAGACTAGGGGGCAATCTAAAAATCCATAAAAAAATCCCTAAAAATCTTTAAAAAGTCATCAAAAATCCTAAAAAGAGAAAAATGACCTGAAAAAAATCAATCATCATCAAAACAATAAAAAATTGCAAATCTCAAAGCAATAAAACCAACTCGGTTATCAAAAAAGTTAAAGGCAATCAAACAATCAATCAAGGTTAAAATCATGAGCTTCTCCAATCAATAATGGACTCATATGACTCGGCTTTATTAGCAAATCTAATCTATATTTAAATCGAATCAATCAATCTTCAAATCAAAAAAATCAATTGTCTTACACAATGACAAATATGCTCAAAACCATAAATATCAATCTTATATGAGTCATTCATTCCTAAAACCAGACACAATCAAGCATCAGAAAATCAAGCAAATCAAGGAACCATAAACTGTTGACTAGGTCAGTTGGATGTCAATCTATCTTTCATGATTATGTTCTTACGCTACTCAAGGATACCACTGAGTGATGAGAGTAGCTATGATGGATCATGATCTTGTTTTCTTTGATTGTTTTTTATGGAATGTTTCAATTCGATTATGGGGAAATGATGATTTAGGATAAATGTGGTAGGCATTGTCACATATCTGGTAGTCACGCAGTTCCACGATCTGAGCTTAACCTTGGAAAGTAATTGGCCAATCCTTTTCTTTTATCTACTTATTGCTACCAGTAGAATCATAATGGTATCCAGATGGTTTGTATCAGGGTGCATTGGATTTTCTATCTTGGTAATTTTTATTTTGGATTATTCAGAGATCATAGTGGTATCCAGATGGTCAATATCTGGGTGCATTTGGTTCTCTTTCTTTTAAAATTCAAAGATCATAGAGGTATCCAGATGGTCAATATCTAGGTGCATTTGGTTCTCTTTCTTTTTAAAATTAGAGATCATAGCAGTATCCAGATGGTCAATATCTGGGTGCATTTGGTTCTCTATCTGTTCAATCTCTATACTCCTTCTAGTTATCAGAGATCATGGCAGGATCCAAATGAGAAACATCTAGGTACATTGGATACTCTTTCTTTTTCATAATAAGGTGAAATGATGAAAAAAATTGGAAAACTCAGCAATGACTTGGATCTACCATCCTATCTATCAGTCCAATCTAATTGATTCCAGAGATAAATTCTCGCCAACTCTCTTCTAACTAACACATGCATTACTCAGATATTTTGTGCATATTAGATTGCATTCATTCATTTATTTGCATGAAAAACAAAAATAAAATAAATCATGTGCATACATAGTGATCATAATCAAATGCATCTATTAAGCATCATCATATAAAGTGCATTCATAAAACACCATCCTGCATACATATATCAGTATCATAGGAAGGTAAATCATACATATAAGAGTTTGCATAATAGAATCAAATCACATACATTTCATCATAAAGAATCATCATATAGAACCATACATATAGAAAGTAAAACTGCACTTCATATAGAATCATAAGTTGCATCTCATATATAGATCTCAATATATTAGTACAATGAACCGTCGCAAGTATGAAAAAATAAGGTGATCAACATAAATGTGTATAAATATCAGTATATTAGGGATACAAATCATCAGTATAGCATCAAAATATATCAATAGATCATCGCTACAAAAATGGTACAAAAAATACACAGTGATACAGAATCAACAAGAGCTACCCTCATCCTCACCGCCAGGTGGACAGGGGGGCATATCAAGTCCTAGCCTCTACTGTTGTAAAGGGTCTCAGATAACACCATTGTTCTAAGACCTCTATGGTCTACTGGATCTCTGGGAAGTAGTGTAACTGGGCACCCACTAAGCGAAAGGAACATCCTTCTCATAGTGTCACCACAAGTACTTAATCTCCCTCTGAGCCTCATGACCCAATCTCCATATCCAATCAAGAGGCTCCCTTAATGATAAGTCCTAAACACTATCCAAGTAAACTCTCACATATGTGCGAGCATGTCATTCCCTATCCTTTGCAGCTATAACCCTGGCCTCTGTTGTTGTAGCCTGACTCTCTGCAGCAATGAATCTACTCTCCAAGGAAGTAGCTCGTGCCTCTAAAGCTGACAGTCTAGCCCAAATATAAGCTATCTCCTAGTTCAATATATCCACCTCTAATGGATCATCATCCATCCCACAAATGGCCATGTCCATATCACCCTCCCCTTCCCTACCACCCAATCCCTCCTCCCTAGTGCCCTGCACTACCCAAGATTCCTCCTCACTACTCTCACTCCCACTAGTACTACTACGAGTACTGCTACTAGAAATTGAAGAGCTAGAGCCTACCTCCTCAATTTCCACCTCCTCGGTATCCATTTCCACATCTACCCTCTCCACCAAATCAACACCTGCATATTGCCACACTCTCCTAACTAATTGAGGTACTAAATCCTCCACTATCCCCTCCTCATCCTCTAGCATAGAACTCAAACCAACACGCCTACCAATCCCATGCCCACCCCTAGTCCTAACTCTCCCACCATCAATACCTGGCCTAGGATCATCTCCATCTCCATCTCCCCGCCCAACATCCCAACCACCGTCTCTCCCACCACCCTGACCACCATCTCTCCCACCATCCTGACCACCATCCCATCCACCACCCCATCCACCATCTCTCCCACCATCCCATCCACCACCCCATCCACCACCCCTACCTCCATCCCTCCCTCCTTTTTGTCTTTTTTGATGCCTCCTCATGATGGTGCCCACAACAGGATGAGATACATCAGTAAGAGAAATAGGTTGAGCCTGTAACCACCATGCATCAAACTAAGGGGTAGTACCTAAAAAAAGAACAAGTTCAATATTTGTACCATATGGATGATAAAACATAAGCAACTAATCAAGAGATATCTACAACACATAGAGCATAATAAGAGAGAAGCAATCAAGCAGGGAAAATTACAACTTATACCTGCATCAATAGTGGTTGATCACCACGTCTAGGAAATAGGAAGAAGACCCATGAACTTAGTCCTCACAACATCAAGAGGAACTACAACACCCTAGAGAATAATGTCCCTCAATTGTTGGGCAAAGTAAAAATAAGAATCTGTAACATCCTGTCTCTTTCCAAACTGGCACAACACCCTGTCGGTGTTGAGAAAATCAATCATATGAATGTGATCACTAACACAACCAATCAAGAATCTCCTTTGACGATAAAATGGAAGGTGTGCATCCTCTCCATCCCAAACAGGACATCCCCTGTAAGGTCTCCAGATAAAATAAGGCATCATGTCCAACTATTGCCTCTAGTACATCAAATGCCCCATATGGGATTAAACAATGGCTCCATCATACATAAATACATAAGGTTTCCCTAGAGGAATATCATGAACTCCTAATGGCCTACAGACAACAATATACTTCCACACCCAGATCTGTAGAAGTGTGGCACCGCAACCAAGTGACTTACCTCCTAGGTAAGCCACATAAAACATGTGGAAGTACATATGCACAATCATACATGGACCCCAAGAAAAAATAATATGATCTCTAACCATACTCTGAAGTACAGCGTTGAATCCAATAGAAAAACCATGTTGGCGATGATCAATATAGAGAACCCCACATATCAAACTACCAAGCAAGGTATTCAATCTATCTAACCCCATGCCAAACCTGGACCATGGGATATCATAAAGATCAGACATACCTAACTGATCCTGGGGCGAACCAGACAACTCAAACAGAGCTACAATACCATGACCACAAGCATACTCTACTAGAGCACCCTGAATGGGAATCTGTAGGATGTGATAAACATCCTCTAGTGTAATAGTGCACTCCCCAGTCGGAAAACAAAATGTACAAGTGTCAGAATGTCATCTCTCTAGTAGAGTAGAGATTAGACCCCTATTGGTCGTGATCTCAAGCATATAAGAAATTTAGTATAGCCCTATCTTCCTAGGGATGTCTCTCTCATCCTTAGAAAGATGGAATCTGTATACTAACCCTACTGGTCTTGACTCTCCATAATGCAAAATAGTCCCATAAAACTACGAGAACACAGAATAGTCACCCATCAGTGTTAGGACAGAGAAAAATATTAGACAAGTACAAAAACATCCATGAAGACACTTAATAGAGTGATTGCGGTACACAATAGACAATTGTGGTACTTTTACACCAATTTTGGCATTCAACCAGTAAATGTAGCATACAATTCACAATTGTGGTATTAAACACCGGTGATTGTGGAACACTTATCAATTGTGAAAAGCATTCCGCAATTGCGGCACCTAAACTACAATTGCGGCAAAACCACGGTAGATTGTGAAATCTTAACAAAAACATCAAAAAAACAATTGAAATAAAATACAATAAATGCACAGGGTATGGACAACTCACCAAATGTCCTGATTCAACTGGCTAACAGAAGGTACATACCCAATCTGATATGTGCACGACACCTAGAAGTCCTGACATAGCTCGAAAAGAACTCAAAAAGCAGATAAAACTATAGCAAAACTCACCAGATGAACATGAGCTCCAAGAGTGCAAAGTGACAAATGAATGGCCCTCCAAGCTATTTATAAGTGATCTAGGGAAACTCTAATTCTAGAAGGACCCCCATTTTATCGTCCTGGCCCTCGGAAAATTAAATAGCTGATATCTAGAGCATATTGAAGTATTTTCATGAACGATCAGATACCCAGATTATCATTTTTGCAGTATCAAAAAATTAACACTCATGTCGATACTTTTCGCTCAAATATGTTGAGGGGGCATAAATACACCTGCTATCACCAGGGCAGGATCAAAACAGAAGATTCTTTGACACAATGCAACAAGCCACAATGCATGAAAGAGGGGCACATGTAGACACCCTAAAATGGACATACTTGCGACCTTATGTTAAAAACACTAATTTTCATCAATTAATTAATGGTTATTTAATCATTAATTAATTGTCTATTTTCTTCTAAATTTGTTCCCCAAATACTCTAATCATATCCCTAAAATTAATTAAATAATTAATTAACCTGAATTGATTAATCTTCATTAATTAATTAAATTCAATTTGCTAAATTTTAAATTTAAATATTTAAACTTATTAATTAATTCTTCTAATTAAATTAATTTAATTTCAATCAATAATTTAATTATAAATCCAAAAAGAATTCAATTATCTCACATGTTGAATACTTTAATTATAAAAATGAATTAAAAATTCAATTAAATCCTTTCTTAGTTCAAAAAAGATAACTCTTGATCAGATCTATGATTTCATGAATTACTCCACCCACCTCTTCAGTTCATAAAGGTAACTCCAAATTACCTCTTTAGTTCAAAAGGTAACTCATAATTAGTTGTTCAGTTAACCAAACTTTATCTCCTCTCTCCAAGTTGAGGAGGTGGAGTTTACTGATGGCTTCTCCAGTTCCCTTTGATCTCAACCATTCATATCATTTCCATATTCTATATAATCAACCCTTCATAACCATTTGAAGGATCCAGGATTTCAAGCTTTCGTGCGCCCTTACTCTGTAGGATTCTTGCTAGAGGCATTCGAATCATTCTCGTGATAAAAATCAATTCATATTCTTGACGCTCGCAATTCATATACACCACCATTACCAATACTGAGCACCACACACACAGCCTTCCAAAAGGAGTAGAGAGAGACAATAGAATATTTGAGCTTTGTTGGTTTGCATTCATTTGTATTCATACTTGATTGCTTGTCATTTTATTGTTTGTAGGTTCATTCTTAGTAAGTGATCGATTCCCCCATTGTAAATAAGTGTTACTAACCCTCATTATTGAGTGTACAAAACACAGTCTACACACTTATTTTATAGTAAATCCTCAAATTTAGGATTCAAATTTGATCCAGGTCGACCACAATTGAAAATCTCAAAAGAAGACCCCAACATCAGGCTTCGAGAAAAATTTGAGACAAAATTCCCATGAACAAGTCAGGAAGTCGACTTGTCCCAAGAAAATGGGCTCAAATTCCATTGGGATGTTGGGGAAAGTGAAAAGGAGCGGGGGAGGAAATGAGTGTTTTCATGATCAATCGTAACATACATTCATGCCTCAAAATCACCAAAATAGGAGATAATAGGTCCTAAAGACATACAATTATGGGTGCTAACTTTTTAGGATGATACACTAGGTTTCTTGATCATGACTATGGTGTGTTAGATTTCTCCAATTGCTCATGGTTTTGAATCATAATTTGGGGATATCGCTTGGTGGTTTCATATTTATAATATTTCCATATAGTGGAGGTATGAGATATAGCTTTTAAGGCTCTTTTGTAGGCACTCTTATGTTGTTTGATTATTCCTAGTTAGAGGGATAAGTGGATTATGTTATTATACCCTTTTATTCCAAGCTTGGGTATCTTTTGGCACAGTGGGGACAAGAAGAGCTAGGGCCAAAGGCACACCCAACTATCCATCCACCCTATAGAGTAAACATAATGGAAGAAAAGAACACAAAGAACAGCACCAAGGAGAGAAGGAACAAAAAAATATCTTGTATTGATTCATTCAATTATAGCATACATGCCCAGTTGTGAGGCCTTCTGGGTTACAACCAATAAATTAAAACTTTTCTATCTTCTACCTTCTCATATCATCTTTTTTCTACTTTCTCTATCAGTTGTTACCTAACCTACACATAGAAATCCCTATTTATACTTGCCAAAGTGGCTTACAAAAGATTCTAGACTATTAAAAAGATGGAAGGCTGACCACCAATGATGCACACACATCCCAAGACAATATCCAAATATTAAATGCACAACTAGAATTTAAATACATAAGTCAGCTCCAATGAGAACCAATCACAACCAAACTAGGTCAAAGAGAACCGAGCGTCTGGTTCACTCAGCATAGGAAGGAACACTTGACCAACACTGGATAGCTCGACACACATAGGAACTTGGCCAACACTATACAGCTCGGCACATACTGCAACTCAACACTTACTGGCAGAATGAACAAAGATAAGCAAGATAGCAAGGCAATCCAGGATGCTCTTGGATCAAACAACTGGGATTGGAAGAAATGATTCCCCTAAATCATTGAGGTGTCACAACCTAAGCTGAATCCAACTCAGATTGAGAAATCCATGAAGCATCTTCAACTGGTATATTCTTCCACTTCACCAAATATTCATAGTAATCTTTTCCTCTTGTGCTCTTACCAATCCTCTGATCCAATATCTATTCAACCTCTTCAACCTACATCTTAGGATAATCATCTGGTATAACAACTTCATCATCTGACTCATGATACTTGTGCAAATTTGAAATATTCAATATAGGAGATATATCCATGTCATCGGGTAACTCAACTTCATAAGAATTACCACTACCAAACTTCTAGAGAATTATACAAGGACCAAACTTTTTCATTTTCAGCTTACTGTATGTTCCAATAGGAAATATGCCCTTTCTTCAAATGAACCATCACTTCGTCACCAACTTCAAAAACATGATGTCTCCTATAATTTTAAGCATCTTCCTTATATTTTTTATTACTTTGTTCCAACTTCAACTTCACTTCCTCATGTAAATACTTCATAAAATCAGAAAATACTTCCCCTTCAACACTTCTCTTTTCTTCACCAACAATATCCCTCAAATCTGATACTCCTCTAGGCTGCATTCCAGTAACAATCTCAAAAGGTTTTTTTCCTATACTCCTATTCATAGAATCATTATATGCAAACTCAACTTGTGTCAATATCATATCCCAATTACTTGACTTATCTCCAACTAAACATCTCAGCAAATTACCCAAGATTCTATTCACAACCTTTGTCTTTCCATCTATCTGTGGATGGAATGTAGAACTATACCTCAACTTAGTATCCATCTTTTTCCACAAAGTCCTCAAAAAATAGCCAAGAAACCTACTATCTCAGTCAGAGATAATACTTCTTGGTAATCCATGCAATCTAACAACCTCTTTGAAGAAAATCTCAGCAACATGCACAACATCTGATGTCTTCTTACATGGTATGAAATGTGTCATCTTAGAAAATCTATCCACAACAATGAATAAGGAATCATACCCTCTTATTGTCTTAGGTAATCCAAAAACAAAATCCATACTGATGTCACTCCAAGGTTTCTCAAGAATAGAAATAGGTGTATACAATCTAGTATTCTGACGTACTCCTTTTGAAACTTGACAAATTCCACAACTCCTTACAAACTTCTGAACATCCTTATACATATGTGGCCAATAATATTTTTCCTTAATAAAAATAATTGTCTTATCAATTCCAAAATGTCCAGCCAATCCACCACAATTCTTTTCCTTAATCAAATTAACTCTCATGGAACTTCTTGGTATACACAACTGAATTCCTTTGAACAACATACCTTCTTGAATGAAATACTCCTTAAACTTACTTGGTTTTTCTGATAGATGTGGTGCTCTGCACTCTCTCCATGCCTCAAAAAAATCAGGGTCAGTATCATACAACTCCTTCATCTCATCAAAACCAAGAACTACAACCTTCATATTGGTCAACAAAGAACATCTTATGCTCAATGCATCTACAACTCGGTTAGTGACTCCAATCTTATGCTTGATCACAAATGTGAAACTCTGTAAATATTCAACCCACTTCATATGTCTCTGATTCAACTTATGTTGACTTCCCAAATACTGTAAAGATTTATGATCAATATACATCACAAACTCCTTAGGGATCAAATAATGTCTCTACTTTTTCAAACCTTGAACAATAGCATAAAACTCTTGATCATACACAAAATACTTCATTTTAGCATCATTCAACTTCTGACTAAAGAAAGCAATATTTTTACCTTCTTGACTCAACACAACTCCTATTATACTACCACTTGCATCACACTCAACTTGAAATACCTTATTGAAATTAGGTAAAGCTAACATAAGCAACTTGACAACCTTTTGTTTCAAAGTCTCAAAACTCTTGTCAGCTCCATGTGTCCACTTAAAATCCTTTTTATCTCATCTCATAGTCTCTATCATAGAATTAAAAATAGAACAGAAATTCTTAATGAACTTTCTATAGAAACTAGCCAAACCATGAAATGATCTTACCTCACCCATATTCTTAGGTGTAGGCCACTCCATAATTGCTTTAACCTTCTCAGGGTCCATTTTCAAACTATAAGCTAAAATCACAAATCCTAAATACACAATCTCTTCTTGCATAAAAGAACACTTCTTCAAATTAATCTGTAGCTTTTCATCCTTCATTCTTTGCAATACTTGTCTAATATGCTCAAGGTGTTCTTCCTTATTCTTACTAAATATTATAATATCATCCAAATAAACAATCACAAACTTACCCAAAAATCTCTTGAGAGCTTCATTCATCAACATCATTGAAAAGAAACTTGGTTTTTCTTCATTTCTTTCTCAAATTGCTTTCCATTAACCATGCAAATCTTCACAGTAGTATAGTTTATCTCATCTGGAACCTCAATCAAAGGTAAGCATGTTTTCTTTTTTCCATTCACCCAAAGATTATATTGATTCAATCTACCATCATGCACATCATGTCTATCATACTGCCAAGTTCTACCCAACATAATATGACAACAATCCATAGGCATAATATCACACAAAAATTCATCAAAGTAATTTCCAATCTTGAAT
This sequence comes from Thuja plicata, assembly GCA_018584345.1. Taxonomy (NCBI): domain Eukaryota; kingdom Viridiplantae; phylum Streptophyta; class Pinopsida; order Cupressales; family Cupressaceae; genus Thuja; species Thuja plicata. The sequence goes on from MU226708.1 coordinate 516,343, forward strand.
TTCACAACACATTGCTCACTTATGGACAACTTATGCTCATCCTTGATCCATGAAACATGATAGGGTTTAGGGTGTCTAAACCTCTGCAATTGAAACTTTGTAACTAGCTCCTTTGATCCCAAATTTGTTGAACTCCCACTGTCAACAATCACTTTGCAACATTTTCCTGTCATCTTACATATGGTCTTGAAAACACTTCTCCCTGGAATAGATTCTTCATCCACTCAGTTATTACACAAATCTCTCCTTACCATCAGGTTTTCTCCAGCCTCAGGTCCATTTGGGGAACCCTCAAGATCCTCTTGTACCACAATATTTCTATGATTTTGTCCATTCCCATCAGAGTGTCTACACTTGAAAGATCTGTGCCCTTCTTTGCCACATCTGAAACAATTACCACTAAAACCACCTCTACCTCTTCCTTGGTAGGAACTAGTACCTCCTCGGTAAGAATTACAACCTTTCCACTCGGTCTTGATTTTATCTTCAACTTTCCACTCAGGTTTTCCCTTATCTTGTGCAGAAATATTAGATCTGCCACCTTCACCATAGGATCTACCTTTGCCTCTCTGGAATCTACTACCTCGACCTCTCTGTCTTTGTTCATACTTCTTTGTCAAGATCTCCTCAGCTTTCAAGGCATAATTATATGCTTCTTCCACACTATACAATTTCACAAAACTTATTTCATCTTGGATTCCATATATCAATCCATTCAGGTACCTTGCAATTTTCTCAACCTCATCATCCACATGTCTAGATCTGATGTCTATTCTATAGAATTCCTCAGTGTATTCCTTCATGATCATGTCTTTTTGTCTAAGGTTTTGCATCTTCCTCAACAAGCTAACTTGGCAATAAGCTTGAAGGAACTTATTCTTCACCTTATTCACCATTTTCAACTAGGTTATGATCTTTTCCTTTCCTCTTCTTTGTCTATCAGTTTGCAAATGCTCCCACCACAGGAGGTATGACCTTTCAACCTCGTGACTGCAATTTTAACCTTCCTATTATTAGGAGTGCTTTCAAAATCAAATAACTTCTCCATATAAGAGATCCAATATAATACAACATTAGTATCCAACTTGCCATCATAATAAATAACTTCAATAGTAAGCTTTAAATTTTCCCTAGTTAATACTCTCAACAATCTTTCCTCGTCTTGATCTTCCTTAGGCTATTCCACTGCTTCATAATCACTCACATCATCAATATGTGCTCCTCTCCTATGGGCTATCTCCACAACATGTAATGTGGTTTCAATTTGTCTTAATATGTCCATTATGGAATTATCAACATTTCCTCTACCTAGAACCAACTTGACATTTCTTGCAAGATTGTAACCCTCTACAAGTTATAGGTCAAATCCACAGATCTACCACCCTACAACCAAATCCAACTTAGGGTTCTATATGATCCAATCTCCCAAGGATTAACTTCTCTTTGATAACACCTGGCGCTAGGGGGATAGGAAGAGCCAGGGTTAAAGGCACACCCAACTATCCATCCACCCTACAGAGTAAACACAATGGAAGCAAACAACACAGAGAACAACACCAAGGAGAGAAGGAACAACAAAATATCTTGTATTCATTCATTCAATTACAACATACATGCCCATCTGTGAGTCCTTTCGGGTTACAGCCAATAAATTCAAACTTTTCTATCTTCTACCTTCTCATATCATCTACTCTCTACTTGCTCTATCAGCTGCTACCTAACCTACACATAGACGTCCCTATTTATAGTTTCCAAAGTGGCTTACAGAAGATTCTAGACTATTACAAATATGGAAGGCCAACCACCAATAGTCTGCACACATCCCAAGAAAATATCCAAATATTAAATGCATAACCAGAAATTAAATACATAAGTCAGCTCCACAAGAACCAATCACAGACAAACTCATTCAAAGAGAATCAAGCATCAAGTTTACTCGACACAGGAAGGAACGCTCGATCAAGATTGGACAGCTTGTCACACGTAGGAACTCGGCCAACATTGGACAACTCAGCACATACTGCAACTCGACAAGACCTGCAACTCGACACTTACTGGAAGAATGAACAAAGATGAGCAGGATAGCAAGGCAACCAAGGATGCTCCTGCATCATCTTTGGTGCTAAATCTATTTACTATAAAAATATCTCACATATATTTGATTTTTATATAACGTGTGCATTTGTATTTGCATCTCCATTATTTTAATGATCTATGTGGTTTGGGAGGTTCAAAAAACTTCCTTGTCAATATTCTAATTATGTCATTCACCCTATATTCAACAATAATTATTATTAGTAGTTCTTTTCACAATATTGTATATTACAGACTCCTATGTATTAAGCAGGAAAAGTGAGGATTTTTGTTTGAGAAGTAGCGACATCACAATTATTCTAAAGCTTGATAGAGCCCTAAATAACCATCATTTGAGTGCAAGTTTATTCTAACTATGATTCATAAGCCTTTGTTAGGGGGTTCAACATATGAAAACCATTTCAATTTTGGCCTAACCATATGCAAGTTGAAGAAGACTATATTAAGTGGAATTTGATGCTTTCTCTTTCATTTTATGACACCGACTTAGGAGATTTTATTTCACTAACAAAGGATTTGTGCTTTAGCTATTGTAGAGGAATATTCTATTAGTTTGTTAGAGTATTTTCTATAAATAAGAAACACCATGCTCAATTGTAATTCAAATTTAGCATTGTAAATATAAGCTATAAAAACCTACACACGTATGTGTGTGTGTGTATTACAAACATACATATATAAATATGTGTGTGTATATATACATACATACATATATATACGATTAATTAATCTACCCCTTCATAAATCAGTAAATTAATACTTAACATGGGAACTATATAAAACAAATGCAACAATATTTTCTTATTCTAGTAGACAAATTAATAAAGAGGGCTTTTATATTTGCAACTATAATTGGAGGAGTGCCCTGCACTTATAAATGACAAAGGTAGATTAGTTGTAGGTGCCCTCTGACCCCCTCACATCTAGAAGATAAAGGGCTAATGATCAATCACTCTCATTTTGAAATATATGATATAAGAAGTTCGAATTCTTGCAATCATAATGTTTAATATTATTTGTTGTTTTTATATGATCATGTTTTAGTTTTTATTTCATGAAATAATAATACATTAAATAAATTTTTAAAAGATTATTCTTGACACATCACATTTTGTTTTCACGTTTTCCTTTCGTCACCTCTTCCCTTGTCTTTGACATAATTAAATTTAAACTATAAAAAAATAAAAGTAAAAAGACCTTATATTCATGAAAATTAATTTATATTTTTTTCATATTAATTATGAAAATGGCCTTCTAGACTATTCATATATATATAAACTTCCCATACTTAACATCTTATATGACACGATGAATGTAGTTTGCATGTGATTGTGTACCTCCTCAGGGAACTAGTCTCGCCACAACTTACCCCTTTAGCAGTAAGTGAGATCAAGATAAGTCAGGTTGAACACTGAACTAGGTCATGGGATACCCCTAACACTACAAAAAAAAAACCATTAAATTACATATATATTGGGATTAATTAACTCAAGCCCCTTCATTACTCAGTAAATTAATACTTAACATGGGAACTATATAAAAAAAGGCAACGATATTTGCTTATTCTAGTAGGTAGGTTAATACAGAGGGATTTTATATTTGCAACTATAATTGGAAGAGGGCCCTGCACTTATTAATGGAAAAGGTAGATTAGTTGTAGGGTCCCTCCCACCCCCTCCCATCTAGAAGATAAAGGGATAATCAATCTCTCTCATTTTGAAATATATGATATAAGAAGGTTAAATTCTCGCAATCCTAATGTTTAATATTATTTTTTGTTTTTATATAATCATGTTTTAGTTTCTATTTCATGAAATAGTAATACATTAAATAACTTTTTGAAATATTATTCTTGACACATCACCTTTTGTTTTTCACTTTTTCCTTTTATTTTTTATTTGGGAAAAAATAGGTTTTGAAGGGACCCAAAACACTTTACATAGAAATTACAAAAGATATATCATTAAAGAGCACCATTGTGAAATAGACAAACCAACAATAGGACATGCAGAAAACAAAAATACATGACAAAACTAGCTCATCCCCAACAAAAAACCAACAAAATGTCGACAGAGAAACAAACTACAAAAAGGAAACAATTAGGATTAACCTAGATTTTTTAAGTTCTCACCAACCTCCTCCTCAAGCTAACTCATTCTCTGAGTCACTGTCTTTAGATCCACAATGTCATGGGGAAGAGGGATGTTCATCTTATTCAATATGGATCTAGTTCTTTTACCCGGACCTACAGTCTCACCAGCAAGTGACTCTTTCTCCTGATCAAGGTCAACAATGGCTTTTTTGTGTTGTAAATTCTCCAAACTATCCACCAAGGCCTTCATGTTATGCTAAAGAGGAAATAATCTTGTGGTTGCATTCCATGATTTTCCTGAGAGTGAAATCAATATTGATGATCCTCCAATTCATCTACTTTAGCTTCTTATCATATATTTCCTTAATATTTTCCTCTTCCTCCATATACTTGTTAAGGGCATTGTTATTATTCCCCACATGAGCTAGAACCGTTTGCAGAGAAGTATTATTATCATGCTTCAGTTGCATTTCTTCAAATTTGGAAGACAAAGAACAATATTTCAAATGGAGGCTCTTAATTTAATGGAATGCCCATTTCATCAATCTAAATATATAAACAAAATTGCATTTTGCAGTTTGAAGCATACCAAAGGACAAGTCCTTATCCTCAAAATTACTAAGACTCAATTCAATAGACATAGATGAGGAGTCACCCTCCATTAGATGACTCAACTCTTTAGACCCAGAAGGAGAAATAGGAACATCATGATCAACAGAGCTATCATAGTCAACTAAAAGAGGGAACTTTCCTTTCCCTTTTTCTTTCTTACCCTTATTGTTCCCTTCACCTCCAGGCAACCCTTTACCTTTGTTTTTAGCACTGGAGGGAAAAGTAACATAGTCATCTTTGGGACTCTTTTCTTTACTAGCACTCACAGGCTTCTTCTTAGGGGTAATCTAATGTTTAATTACTGAGGGAGAAGGGGAAACATAATCATCCTCCTTAGTATTCCATCCCTCATCATCCACATGTCTTTTATCTTTGCTTGCACCAACAAACTTCTTCTTAGATGAATTTTTTGGTTTCTTAACCGGTAGGGGAGGGGCTTCATCTTCATCCTCCTCTGTCTCCCAAACCTCCTCATCTCCAAGAGACCTATCCAACCCTTCACCTTAAACAATAGAGATAAATCTTGAGGGGGAAACAAAAACCCTAGATCTAAAGTTATCATATATGAACATAATTAAACCTTGGTGTAAAACAAGGTTTTTAGGGTTCTTCTTATGATCTCTAATGCTAATGTTAAGCACAGAGAATAAGAAGTAGGAAAACGAGATCAACACCCTATGCCTGAAGTGCTTGAGATAGACAAGATGCTAACCATACACCCTTGTGAATCTCCCATCAAGGGTAAAATACTCCATAATTAGTTTCAAGACTTCTCTCCAAATAAGTTTAATTTGCTTGGGCTCAAATTAGGAATTATTACCTTTAACTAGAGCCTCCCTTTTGTCATCAGTTTTTGGAAACTCCTTCACCGCTCTATCCGAAATCTTCCTATCTTTGAAGAACTTGAAGCCCTTAATAGGAACTATAGACACTTTCTCTATTAGATTATCATCAATCATAACCTCTTTACCAAACAGATTCAACATGTCATTCCTCCATTATCAGACAAATATCTTGGTAACCTTCTGATCGTAACCATGGATTTTTTCCAGGTAAGGGGTAATTCCTCCCTTTTCTAGATGATACTAGATGGTGACATTGTTATTCCATTAATCGCAACTAGTCAGTTCCACCATTCTCAAATCACCACCCATCTTCACACTAGCATAATAGAGCTCAGGCATATGAGAATTTTGAATTATGCCAAATAAGAGGAAATTAACCCCAATAAGACCAGAGATTTCTCACAAAGCGTGTGATTGATCATTAGCAAAAATTATATTATGCCCTTTCATACGATCAACACCTCCAGTATTGATTCTAATACTACCAAGTGTCATTTTCATCATTAATTGGAAGGTTTCCCACTGTGCCAATAATATGATCAAATCTAAGGAGAGATACAATATCATTACTCATATTAAACTCTCATTCCCATGTGTTATTAGCCTTAAGGTGAGCACTGAGGTTGGCTAGGCCATCAACCACAATATTTATTTCATGATAAGCATGGGCTATATAGAAATCATCAAAGGTTTGTACGATGCCCATGAACTCTTGAATAGTATTATCAATCATCTAAGATGCTTTATGCTCACCCTTCAGACACTTGACGGTATTATTAGAATCTCCCTCGATCCACACTTTTTTGCAGTCAAGGCTTTTGGAAATCTTCAAATTTTAAAAGCTCTCATGGCTTCTGCAAGGTGGTTAGACTGAATTCCCAAGGGAAGTGACACCAAAACAATACACATTTCATTTTCATCTCTTATCACTCCCCCGCACACAACTGACTCAATATTCCTCTTAACTACCCCAACTTTTTCCTTTTGTTACCTCTTCCCTTGTATTTTGATATAACTAAATTTAAACTGTTAAAAAAATTAACTTTATATTTATGAAAGTTAATTTATAAATTATTCATATTAATCATGAAAATGATCTTGTAGATTCTTCATATCTATTTAATCTTCCCATACTTAACATCTTATATGAATTTTTCTAATAAAAAAACTGCTCTACAACTTCCACGCTTCCGCCTATTTTTTTCAAATTGCTTTCAGCCATGTCGGTGAACCCTAGGGAGGACCCTACCTCCCTATAGTCTAATCCCCCTATAGATAATATTCCCTCTATAGAGGCACATGGGGTTTTTTTTTCTACCTTGTTTGAGGTGAATTCTTCTGAGACGGTTACAAAGTTTCCTTCTATTTCTAATGGTGTTGGCCTCCTCCTCCAACATCATTCAGAATTCTACTGCCAATGGCCCCCCAAGATGGATTGGAAGGGTGCCCTTTTTGGGATGCACGATAATAATATCAACTACCTAGACTCCTTCCTTCCTCAGGTTGCTTATTCAGAAGAGGGAACTAAAATTTGTCTTTCAAATGCAGTGATGGATAAGATCATCTCAACAATGCATTTTTCTTTGTTTGGACATTTTTTGGGATTTAGACCCACCATTGATATGGTCCAAAAGTAGGCTAGTGACATAAGGAATCTCAAGAGTAGTGTTTGTGTCTCTGCTATGTCGAAGGGCCTCTTCCTCTTTAGGTTTACCTTAGATGAAGATCTCATTTTTTCTCTTTCTAAAGCTTGGGCTTATGAAAAACACTCCATTGCCTTGGCCAAGTGGAAGCCTAGCTTTGACTCCTTTGCAAAGTTAAATAGAATGACTCTATTATGGGTCTGTCTTCCTGGACTCCCACTTGAGTTCTGGGATGAGTCAATTTTTTGTTGGATTAGGAACTATTTTGGCCAATATGTGACTATGGATACCATCACTCTTGCTGAGACAAGGTTAGTTTTCACTCATTTTTGTGTAAATGTTTCTATCAATAAATCTCTTCCCAATTTCATTTCCCTAAATTCTAAATGGGGAAAAGGAATCAGGTGTTAGTCTATGAGAATGCATCCCTCTACTACTAGAGATGTTCTAGGCACAACCACAATATTTTTGAATGTAATAATCCTGCTCCTAAGGACCTCAAGTTGAAGGAGAAATTCTCCTCTCTACTGGAAGTGATAAAAAGTCAGCTGGCTCCTAATAAAAATGGTAAACCCATAACTAATGTGTTTGAAGATTACCCCTTAGTCAAGGATGTGTCTAATTTACTAAAATCCCAAGGCCCTTTTTTCAAAGAGGGTAGGATTTTAAATATGGAGTTTGTCCCCCTCGCTTCTCTTGAGGATGGGTAAATACCTCCTCCCCTCCAGGAAAATGTCCCTTCTCCTATTGTTGTTAATCCCATCTCATTGGTAGGTGTCAAGGATCAGATTTTCCCTTCCCCTACTATTGGTCCTAACAACTCTACTCAGGATTTTTTTGTCATTATTGTTAATGAGGTCTCTCACAACTGTGATCCTCCATGTGGTGCCTCTCTTTTGCCTGAGTTTCCACAGATCTCCCCTATACCTGGCATGAGTCAACCAATGGTTGAGGTTGTGGCTGCTACAGTAAACAAGTCAGTCATTTCCACTCCTAATGGAAAAGTTACCCCACCCCCCTTGGATGAGGAGAAGCAAGAATGACAACCCAATAAAAGGAAAACCAGAAATAAGAAGGTTGATGTGGGTTCAGAAAATAGAGTTAGAAGACCATTTGAAAGGAAAACAAGAATTAAATATATCAAAAGTGATATTGATAATGGGAGGCAATGTACCCTAGACTCTACACAACACATTAAAATATGAAGTTCCTCTCTTGGAATATAAGGGGACTCAATAGTCCCCAAAAGCAATTTTCTCTAAAATAATGTAGCTCTGATCTCAAACTAGATGTCCTTCTGATTCAAGAAGTGAAATTGACATTTCATGTTTTCTCCTTAGTCGCCTGTAGAATTTAGTTAGGGGCCTTCTCTTAGTATAGTGAAGTGGTTGGTGCCTCTGTTGGGATTATCACTATGTGGGATTGTAACAAGATTGTGGGGGAAGCCTTTTTTCTCTCATTCCTAACTCAATGTCACTTTCAAATTGGACAACCAATCCTGACATATTTTTAACATTTATACCCCTAATTCTAGGGGAGTTAGATAGGATCTATGGGATGAGATCCATTCTCTCTGTATGACAGACACAAATACTTTTTATATGATGGTTGGTGATTTTAACTCCCCTCTCTACCCCTCTAAGAAGTTAGGCGGTTTGGGTGACTATACTGACAACAAAAATGACTTCTCTTACTTCATTATAAACTCTGAACTTCTTCAATTGGACTTTAAGGGCCCCCCTTTTACTTGGTCCAACAATAGGAAATGGAATCATCTCATTCAAGTTAGACTAGATAGGGTCCTTGTCTCTACTCAATGGGACCTGTTAGTAATAATTGAGAGGGGGGGTGAATCAGTGGCTTCAAAACTTATCCTTCAAAATTAACCACCAATCAATAAACCTCAGATTATTATGTACCTACAAGATGCATGCCATGGAATACTACTAATGATTAAGTGTCTGTTGTGTGCTAAAATGTTGACACACTTCTATGAATCATTCCATCCAAGGTTGCTAAAGAATGAGGCCTCAAATATCGATCCATAGCTATCTAGTCATGGAGTGCAAAGGTGTGTAATGGAGGCCCTCAGATTGACCTAGTTAGTGTCTATGCAAGTACACCATGAAATGAGAGATTCAATGCATGAAAATGAGATCTACTCTATATGATAACAATGCATGAAAATAAATTAATCTAGATGATAACAATGTATGATTAATCTATGAAAGGAAATATGCAAATCTAATTTATGAAAATAAACATGAATCTAATCTACATGAATAGTCATGGATGCAAGAAGAATGAGACAAGAAGAGAGAAGTTGCAATATCCAAGCTCAAATGTTTAAATTCTCCTCCAAAATTGCTCTCCAAACCTGCAGCAAAACAATACTATGAAAACCTAATATGAAAATGAGAAGGAGAGATCTCCTTTTAAAGGAAAGTGAACGATTGAGATTAAGAGGCAAAAATCAAAGGCTATGATTAAGAGGCAAAAATCCCACCACTTAGGAGGATGTGAAGAAAAAGGG
>MU226708.1:534852-559814 GCA_018584345.1 Thuja plicata
TTACAATTTGATCAAGGAAATTGATTTGAATTGAAAATGTTCCAAAGCATTGATTCAGGAATTTGATAAATTGATAAAATGATAAATGGGGCCCAAAGTCTAGGCGACCATTTTAGGGTGCATACATATGTCAGTTTTCTCTGTCAATCCTTATTATTTCTTGATTACCAATAAGCAGTATAACTATTTATCGAAACTCGGTAAATAAGCAGAGTATACCGATCAATCTAGAGTTAGCTATGTAAAATACAAAATAGTAAAGAAATGAATCATACACACATAACACATGAATTTTTAACGTGAAAACCCTATTAAGGGAAAAACCACTGGGACCAGTACCCCAAATTTTCACTCTTCTAAAGTGAGCCCTGTTAGGAGCCAACCCTATTAAAGCTTACAAACACACTGTTAAGTGCGACCTTGTTAGAGGATTTTATACATAGATGTTGTCACTTAGTATCGGGCATCTATTGCTACCATCCTTGAATCAGCCTCCTTCTTAGACTTTCAATAGGTATTGGGCAAGTCCAATGCTACTTTTATGAATCAACCTTTTTGGCACTCCTTGAGATGTACCTCAATATATAGAAGACTATTAAGTCCTGCTCGGTTAAGAGACTTGATGCTTCAATGGTTAAACTGAAACATTATGACCTATTCATATTGCAACTTTGAATTGCATATTTTCAGATCTATTTAAGTACATTACCTCTCTGACCAATTTATCAATTCAATCCTTTGTGCTCCATACTTTCTGCTCTGTGATGTTGTGCTTCATTTTTCATCGGTGTCTGCAGAATTCCTTAGCTCTTCCTTCAGCTTGTTTGATCAGGACTGCATGAAGTTGTTCTTCATCGATTTCTCTTAAGCATCCTCTTTTTATTCACTCCCCTTAATCCCATTCGTAAATGAATTAATCTTGTCTCTTATATAGACATGATATTCACCATTTCTTGATTCTTGATTCTTGATTCTTGATTCATGGTGTGAAAAACAATCCAGCCAATTAGATTTAAAGCATAACTTCTAATTTTTCTTGTAGATATCTTCTTGCCAACTGTACAAATCATCTTTAAACCAATCACTTATCTCTGGTCGAATAAAATAAAGTAGACAACTAGTTAAGTCTATCTTTAGCTCTGCCAACTAGAATTTTGTCATTTTCTAAACTTTCTATTCCGTCGGTCACCACTACAGTTAGTTTTCGATGTTAACTGACAGTTCTATCAGTGAGACTCCAGTTATCTTTGTGATCTCCATCTGTCGGGAATCATTGGAATTTTACTCGTCGGGCAACCTTCGGACTTTTCTCGTCGGGCATCACTGTGGTTTTTCTTCGTCGGGAAATACTATACTTCTAATCATCGGGTATCACTGTGACTGCTCTTCTTTGCTCTGATCGTCGGTGTGCACTCCATCGGTGTTGTTTGTCACTAAGTGAGTACTTGACTTTTATGCATTTCTGAAAGCGTAACCTTTGTTCCTTTGATTCTCTGAATTCTTTGGCATTATGTCCATGACCGTACAGATGATATCAAGTTGACATCAATGACAATACAATACATTAACTGATTTAATGCCTTGCATTATCATCAAATTAACATTGTCAAACATTCAATCAGTTAAATGTCATCAATCTCTCCCTTTGGCATTGATGGAAACATACTTTATTATCACACTATACTATTTCTAATACAATAGTTGAGATTCATCAAACTACCAATCTTTTTGTTTTGATAACCAATAAATGTCTGACCATCGGTAAGCTCTATTTTAGCTTAGATTTGATTCTTGTAGATCTTTATATTCTTATGTGTTGTGTTCCCTCCTTGTGTCAATTTCTCTCCCTTGACTATTCTTTCTCTTTTGATGTCTTTTTCTCTTGTCAGCAACTCCCCCTTTGTATAATCTTTCCATACAAATTTCTCTCCCTAAGGATATAATCTCTCCCTGTTGGAGTTTATGTGATAATGGATAATCGCTTTCCCTTTCAAGAAAGATCTGATAATATGGATAATTTATCTCCCTTTGACAACAATGCCAAACAAATATTTTATAAATATATGACATTCATGTCAAGCACTCATTTTCTCCATCCATAATATATTCCTTGAATTTCCCTTATCCATCAGCAATACATCAATATGCTCTAGTGCTCGGTGTTGATATATACATGTCTGTATATAGATGTAGCTTTGAAGTTCATCTCTTTGCTTGCATCAACATTAATGATATTCTGATAATATATAGGCTGATGCAGCCTTCAATCATTTTATTGATTGGTAGACAAGGGTTTGACCCCTAGTCTCTTTCTCAAGTACTCAAATGCATCTTTGGGCAGTGGCTTGGTGAAGATATCAGCTAATTGTTCTTTGGATTGCACATACTCAAGTGTCACTTCCTTTTCTTGAACTTGTTCTCTCAAATGATGATACTTGATGGCAATGTGTTTAGTCTTAGCATGCATGACTAGATTCTTGGAAATGTTTATTGCACTGGTGTTATCACAATAGATAATTATTGGTTCTAAGATCTTCATATGCATACCTTCCAATAACTATTTGATCCATGCAATATTTGAGCAATTTGTAGCAGCAGCAACATACTCTGCTTCTGCAGTAGACTGAGAGATGCATCCTTGCTTCTTGCTAATCCATGTGACAAGTCTGTCACCTATAAAGAATGCTCCTCCAGTTGTGATCTTCCGGTCATCAAGATTTCCAGCCCAATCAACTTTGGTAAACACCTTAAGTTCAAATTTGTCTTCTCTTCTATACCATAAGCCATATTCCTCAGTATTCTTCAGATATCTTAAAATCCTTTTCACTGCAGTCATATGTGATTCCCTGGGGTTAGCAGAAAATCTAGCAATAATTCCTACTACATGTGCAATATCTGGTCTAGTGTTTACAACATACATGAGTTTTCCAATCATTGATCTGTACAAAATCTGATTTACCTCTATTGTCTTGTCCTCCTTTGTCAACTTACATCCAGTAGCCATCGGTGTTCTAACTAGTTTGGAATCTTCCATCTTGAATATTTTTAGGACCTCTTTAATATATTTGGACTAAGTAATGAAAATAACTTCATTTTGTTGAATGATCTATAGACCAAGAAAGAACTTGATCTCTCCAAACATAGACATCTCAAACTTGATCTCTCCAAATATAGACATCTCAAACTCTTTGCTCGTCTCATTGGCAAATGATTTGCATAGCATATCATTGCCTCCAAATATGATGTCATCAACAAATATTTCAGCAATCAAAGTGTTCACATCAGTATCTTCCTTCAAATAAAGATTACTATTTTCACTAGTCCTTACAAATCCAATACTTATAAGATAGGAATGAATTTGTTCATACTAGGCTCTAGGAGCTTGTTTTAATCCATACAAGGCTTTATGAATTCTACATACCATGTTTCTCTTTTCTGGATCTACATACCCTTCTAGTTGCTCAATGTATACCTCTTCTTCAAGTATTCCATTTAGGAATGTTGACTTGACATCCATCTAGTATACCTTGAATCCTTTGAATGTAGCATAAGAAAGTAGTATTCTTACACCTTCTAGTCTAGAAACGGGTGCAAAGGTTTCTCCATAGTCAATACCTTCCTCTTGTGCATACCCCTTACATACTTGTCTTGCTTTGTTTCTTGTGACTTCTCCATTCTCATTCAGCTTATTCCTGAATATCTATTTAGTACCAATGACATTCTTGTCATCTGGTCTTGGCACAAATGACCATGTCTTGTTCTTTTCAATCTTCTCAATCTCATCATTCATAGCACTTATCCATTCTTCATTATCAAGTGCAGCATTGATAGATTTTGGCTCAAACTCACAAAGTAAACAACTTGAGTTTAAAGACTTACTTCTTATTCTTGTACCAGCTTTCTTATCTTCTATGATCTGGATCTATGGATGGTTCCTTCTTACATATCTTGCAAGTACATGTTCAGCTCTTTGTCTATCAACTTGATCATCATTTTTTCCTTCATTCTGTTCTTCATCACCTTGCACATTATTTTGATCATTATCCTGACCGTCGGTATTTCTAGCCTGACCATTGGTTACAACATCCTATTTCTTGGGAATTAAGCAATGTTTCTTGGGCAGAGTGTTGGTTCTTTATAATATACAAACTTGTTGTAGTCCTCTGGTTCTTTTGTGCTTTCCAGCTCATTCTTTTTTTGCAAATTCATCTATCTTTACATTTGCACTTTCAACAATTTTGTTGGAGACCTTAATAAGACATTTATAAGCCTTGCTTTTGGTGGAATACCCTAGAAAGATACCTTCATCACTCTTGACATCAATTTTTCCATTTCTATCATCCTTTAAGATATAACATTGACTACCAAAGATTTTGAATTAACTTACATTGGGTGTTTTACCATACCATAGCTCATAGGGTGTCTTCTTTGTGTCCTTTAATTGTACTCAGTTTAGTGTGTAGATAGCAGTACTGACAGCTTCCCTCAAGAATATTTGGGTGATGCCTTTCTCTATCATCATTGTTCTAGCACAATCAACTATTGATATGTTCCTTCTCTCAGCAATCTCATTTTGTTGTGGTGTTCTTGGTGTAGAAACCTATCTTTTTATACCATGCTCATTATAGAAATTAGTGAATTCATCTGATATAAACTCTCCTCCTCTATCTGATCTCAACCATTTCAAATTCTTACCACTTTATTTTTTTACCATAGCCTTATACCATTTAAACATCTTGAATGCTTCAGATTTATGTTTTAGAAACATAACTATCATGATTCTAGAGTAATCATCAACAAAGAGAAGAAAATATCTATCTCCATAATAACTCTTTGTCCTCATTGGTCCACATAGATCAGTATGGACTAATTCTAGAGTATCATCAGATGTATGGGTTTTACTTTTGAAACTAGACTTTTTCATTTTACCTTTTTAAAAATTCTTGTACATGATGTTGTTGGGCTTTGTCATCATCGATAAGCCTCTTACATTTCTCCTTCTGCTTATTTTCATCATGTTGTCAAAATTCACATGACACAATCTTTTGTGCCACAACCATATGTCTTCATTTCTAGTCATTAAGAAAGTGGTGTTAGTATCATTCAAATAGAATAAGTTACCTTTTATCTATTCACTGGTACCAATCAATCTTCCTAATTCATTGAAGATCTTTTCCTTCTTATTCTCAAATGCTACTCTATGACCTGAATTATTTAGCTGAGAAACACTCAACAGATTATAATTCAATCCTTTTACCCAATAAGCATTTTCACATTTAATCAGGTTATTCAACATTAGATTTCCTTTACCTTCAACTGGACAAGGTGTATCATTACCCATTCTTACTGTACTACCATTATAATACTCAAAAGTGTTAAAATTTTCTTTGTCACCGGTCATGTGGCAAGTGCAGCCACTATCTATAATCCAGATGTCATTCTTTCTAACCTTAGATATGAGTTTAGATTCTACATATCTTTCATCTTCATCTAAATCATCTTTCACAGCCACAAACACCATCTTGATGTCTTCATCAGGTTCGGTGTTAGTATCTTCATCTTTGCAAGAAGCTAGGTAGCTAGCTTTATTTTCTTTGTCCTTGTAGTCTCGGGTATCTCTTCTTTCTGATTGTTGATAACTTCTATAATCCTTGTTATCACCTCTGTCATATTTCTTCTCAAAAGATTTGTCATTAACTCTGTCATCTTTTCTTCTGTTAGGACATCTTGCAACAAAGTGTCCAATCTTTTCACAATTAAAGCATACAAGTGGTAACTTGCCTTTGTATTTACCTTTGCCTCTCTGCATTATTCTAGTCATAAGTGCTTCTATTTCATCTAGATCTTCTTCTTCACTTTCACTTTTACTATCTCTTCTAGATGTGTGTCTATGACTTGATTTGCTTATTCTCATAGAAGACTTAAATGCGGACTCTAAGTTTGGTAATACACTATTATCAAAGTTATTCATCTCAAATGAAATCAATCTACCAATTAAACTATTAAGAGTAACTGTATTGTTTGCTACTGCTCTCATTTCTTGAATGTCAGAAACTCTAATAACATATATAGGCAGTAAGGTCCTTAAGATTTTAGTTACCACTGGCTCCTATTCAAGTGTACCTCCAACTCCTCATATAGCATTGACTACTTCTTTGATTCATGTGTTGTACTGTGTGATGTTTTCTCCTTCTTTCATTCTAAGATCATCAAAATTTCCTCTAAGGCTTTCTGCCTTGGCTCTCAAAACATTTGTATCACCTCCATGTACAAGCTTCAGTTTGTCCCACATCTTCTTTGCATTTTTGCAATCTTTGACATCTTCAAATTCAACATCAGAGAGTGAGGAAGAAAGCTCTATACCATGTCGTTGTGCTCATGCTTCTCTCTCAATTGATATATTGTCAATACTCCTATGGGAAACACATATTCAGTATCTAGGAATTGAGAAACATCATTATCAATACCTGATAAGTGGAGTCTTATCCTGCTTTGCCATGAAGCAAAGTTGTCTTTGTTCAACTTGGGCACATCTCGTCCGTTCATCTTTTGATCTTGACTTAGGTATTGAAACCTTTCTTTCTAAGCACAAAAGCTCTGATACCAATTGTTAGTAATAACTGAGAGGGGGGTGAATTAGTGGCTTCAAAATTTATCCTTCAAACTTAACCACCAATCAATAAACCTCAGATTATTATGTCCCTACAAGATGCATGTCATAGAATACTACTAATGATTAACTTTCTATCGGTTTTCTCTATCAATCCTTATTCTTTCTTGATTACCAATAAGTAGTATAACTATTTACCGAAACTCAATAAATAAGCAGAGTATACCGATCAATCCAGAGTTAGCTATGTAAGATACAAAATAGTAAAGAAATGAATCATACACACATAACACATGAATTTTTAAAGTGGAAACCTTGTTAAGGGAAAAACCACTGGGACCGGTACCCCAAATTTTCACTCTTCTGAAGTGAGCCCTGCTAGGAGCCAACCCTGTTAAAGGTTACAAACACACTATTAAGTGCAACCATGTTAGAGGATTTTATACATAGAGGTTGTCACTTAGTATCGGGCATCTATTGCTACCATATTTGAATCAGCCCCCTTCTTAGACTGTCAATAGGTATCGGGCAAGTCCAATGCTACTTTCATGAATCAACCTTTTTGGCACTCCTTGAGATGTACCTCAATATATAGAAGACTATTAAGTCCTGCTCGGTTAAGAGACTTGATACTTCAATGGTTAAACTAAAACACTATGACCTATTCACATTGCAACTTTGAATTGCAGATTTTTAGATCTATTTAAGTACATTACCTCTCTGACCAATTTATTAATTCAATCCTTCGTGCTCCATACTTTCTACATTGTGATGTTGTGCTTGACTTTTTGTTGGTGTCTACAGAATTCCTTAGCTCTTCCTTCAGCTTTTTTGATCAGGACTGCATGAATTTGTTCTTCCTCAATTTCTCTTCAGCATCCTCTTTCTATTCACTCCCCTTAATCCCATTTGTAAATTAATTAAGCTTGTCTCTTATATAGACATGATATTCATTGTTTCTTGATTCTTGATTCTTGATTCTTGATTCATGGCATGAAAAACAATCCAGCCAATTAGATTTAAAGCATAACTCTTGATTTGTCTCGTAGATATCTTCTTGCCAACTGTACAAATCATCTTTAAATCAATCACTTAGCTCTGGTCGAATAAAACAAAGTAGACAACTAGTTAAGTCTATCTTTAGCTATGCCAGCTAGATATTTTTTCATTTTCTAAACTTTTTGTTCCATCGGTCACCACTACGGTTAGTTGTCGGTGACAACTGACAATTCCATCGGTGAGAGTCCAGTTAGCTTCGTGATCTCCATCCGTCGGGCATCATTGGAATTTTACTCATCAGGCACCTTCTGACTTTGCTCATCGGGCATCACTGTGGTTTTGCTTCATCAGGAAATACTATACTATTGATCATCGGGTATCACTGTGACTGTTCTTCTTTTCTCTAACTGTCGGTGTGCACTCCGTCGGTGTTTTTTGTCACTAAGTGAGTACTTGACTTTTATGCATTGTTGAAAGCATAACCTTTGTTTATTTGATTCTCTGAATTCTTTAGAATTATGTGCATGACCGTACAGATGATATCAAGTTGACATTAATGAAAATACAATACATTAACTGATTTAATGCCTTGAATTATCTTCAACTTAACATTGTCAAACATTCAATCAGTTACATGTCATCAAGGACCTTGGCTACAATTCTTCTCTTTCCTCCCTCTCTAGAACTATTGCTGATCACAACCCCATATTACTAGAGTGGTATTAGAAGCCCTTCTTTGGTTCCCACACATTTAGATTTGAGATCATGTAGACCACCCACCCAGTTTTTGGGATTTTATTTCTCATTGGTGGAACACTCCTATTCAGGGCTCTAAAATGCAAAGAATCTCCCATAAGTTGAATATAATCAAAATAGAATTTAAAGGTTAGTCCAAGTCCTCTTTTGGGGATATTTTTAAACAAAATAAGTAAATTGAAGAAAATCTTGTCAATTTCCAAAAGTCTATGGCTGACGAAAACCTCTCCAATAGCCTTCACGAGGAGGAGGAAAGGTGAAGGAAAAAGTGGAAAGATAACATCAATAAGGAGGAAATTTATTGGAAATAGAGGTCCAAATTTTTTTGGATGAAAGAGGGAGACCATAATACCTCCTTTTTCCACAAAAATGTTATTACTTACAAAAAAAATACTACCACCTCCCTTTTTAATCAGGATAATCAGTTGATATCAAATGAAGGAAAAAATGGTGAATTGGTAGCTAACTACTTCAAACAGACCTTTGATGAGAAGCGGGTGGCTAATTCTATCATCCAAGAAGATTTATTAGTTTACATACCTAATGTGGTTGATGATGTTGATAATAACCTCCTTATGGAACCTATATATGATGATGAGGTTATAAATATAGTCTTTGCTATAAATTCCTATAAAGCCCCTAGCCTGGATGGCTTCCCCTTGGCCTTCTTCCAAGAATTATGGGACATTATCAGCTTTGATGTTATCAGGGCTACTCGGGACCTCTTCATAACTGAGAAGTTGCTTAAGAAGTTGAACAACACTTTCATTTCCCTTTTTCCTAAAATCTCTAAACCAAAGTTTGTGATTAACTTCAGACTGATAAGTCTTTGCAACATTATCTATATTATATTTTCTAAGGTCTTGGTTAATAGATTAAAGCCTCTATTGGATAGATGCATTAATAGTACCCAAAATGGATTAGTTCCTAGAAAAAAATCCTTGATGCTTCCATTGATACACATGAAATAATTCATTCCATGGATAAAATCCGCAACCAAATTATGGCCCTTAAATTTGATATTTCTATGACTTATGACAGGGTCAATTGGCAATTTTTATATAAGGTGCTTTCCAAATTTAGCTTCAGTGAAAAACCAATTTTTATGGTTAATATTTGTGTTAATATTATTTAGTACTATGTCTTGGTTAATGGGTTTCCTTGGAGGTTCTTTCCTATTGGTAAGGGTCTCAGGAAGGGACATCCTCTATCTCCTTATCTATGTATCTTGCTAAGATGGGTTGGAACCTTGTTCTAGGTAATGTGGATTGGTGTAATATTATGAAATCCAAGTACCTCATTCATGGTTTCTTCCACCAGGTCCTTGGGTCTCCCTACTAGATCCAAAATGTGGAATAATATCATTAAGTGCAAACCATTATTGAAGGAAGGGCTCAAATGAAAAATTGGAAATGGGAAGACAATTAGATTTTTGTATGATAATGGTTGGGGAGTAAATCTCTCATGGACACTAATTTTTTTGCACTCATGAGGCATGCTAAAGTAGTTATGTGTTCCTTTATTGCTGATTACTTTACCCCTAGGGGTCAATGGAAAAATCTTCTACAATACTTTAACAATATACATCACCTGCTCCATCTGGTCTCTGATCTTCAACATATTTTGTCCTGAATTATAATTCCCATGTTCTATTGGGAGAATTAGTTTTGTTGGACTTTGCAGCCCTCTAGATACTTCTCTGTTAAATTTGCTTACCTCTCATTTCTCAATTTCAATGGTGATCCCAAAAAATGGCAGAGATTTTGGAATGCCAAACTCATCCCAAATTTTTTGGGTGGGCCTCCATTCATGGGAAAATACTTACCCTAAATAATCTTCAAAATCATGGCTTTCGATTCCCAAACCGTTGGTATCTCTACAAATAGGATACTGAAACTATTTCCCACTTGTTCATACATTGTAAGTTTGCTTCCTATGTCTGGAAACACATCCTCCAAAGACTTAACATCCAATGGGTCTTTCAAAATGACATGAAATTTTTTATTATGGATTTAAAAACCCCTTCCCAACACCCCCTTATCACACAACTTTAGCTCCAATTGCCTCATCATTTTTGCTGGTGTCTGTGGAAAGAAAGGAATAACATGGTTTTTTGTGATAAGGAGCAATCTGCTGAGGATGTGTTGTTTGTCCTTTACAAAATCCTCTATGAAAATATCTCTGTTAGCAAATGGAAAATTCCTTCTGATCCTCCTTCTCATTAGGACTCCCTATTGGATTCATCCTGGAAGCTACTAGAGGATTTCAAGAAGTTTGACAATTCCAGAAAATTGCTCGTGATAATACTTTTTGGAAACACCCTATCTTCCCTTGGTGTAAGCTGAATTTTGACAGTGCTTCCAGGAATGATCTAGCTACTAGAGGAGGTATCATCGTAAATCACAATGGTTCACTCATTTCTACCTATTCAGGTCACTTGCACGATTCTACCAATAATTAGGTTGAAGGTATGTCTCTACTCTAGGGTATCAAGTTTTCCCCCTCTGTTAGCATTCACACTCTTGTGATGAGGGGGATTCTTAGTTAATTATTGATGCTAACAAAGGGAATTTCTTCCTTGGTTGGTCTATTCAAGGTATTATAAATGACATTTGTGGCCTTATTAACATTTTTGATGACTTCATTCTTCGCCACATCTACATAGAGGGTAATGTTGTTGTTGACTATCTTTCCTTTGTTGGGTTAGACATTATTGGTATTAAATGTTGGTGAATGGTGATTTCCCTACCTCTTGGGATTCTTGCATTCATGAGAAAAGATACCCCCAATCTATTATAATGATGGGAAAAACTAATGGTTGGCCTATTCTTTTGGCCCTATTATAGCTTCTTAGTGGGCTCTTGGTTTTCTATCCGTTGGTAATTTTCCTTAGGATTAGTTTAAATTGGCCACATGGTCACCTTGTGGGCTTACATATTACTATGTTTTATCATCATGATTTTTTGAGATGCAGGTGTTAGAATAACTGAGAGGGGGGGGTGAATCAGTGGCCTCAAAAATATTCCAATAAATCAAGCCAAAAACTTATTACAACAATTATAAGCCTCTAGTTATCTTCATTCCTACAAGATGTATGCCTTGAAATAATCTCATCAAATAACTACTGCTCGGAGTTCACTGTTAAACCTTATTCTTTAATATTTACCAATTAGCAGTCTATCATTTACCGAAATATGGTAAATAACTTTGTGTTTACCGATCAATCCATTTTTATTAATGTGTAAAGAAAACCATGAAAGCAATGACTCGTAAACACATTTTACACAAGGACTTTCAATGCGGAAAACCTTTTAAGGGAAAAAAAACTTGGGACTGGTAACCCAAAATTTTCACTCTTCTGAAGTGAGCTCGGTGAAGAGCCAACCCTATTAAAGGTTACAAACACATTGTTAAGTGCAACCTTGTTACAGGATTTATCACTAATAGTTAATCACTTGATATATGGCATTTCACTTTTCTATCTTCATGAATTAACCTTTTGATACTCCTTGGGATATATCTCAATATATAAAGGATTGTTAGATCCTGCTTGGTTAAGAGACTTTCTGAATCAATGGTTAAACTGAAAACATATATGATATGTTCATATAAACAACTTAGACTTGTAGATGTTTAGATCTATTGTAAGCTCATAATACCTCTCTGATCAATGTTTCCTTTCAATGCCTTTTCTCCACTTTTTTCTACTCAGTGATGTTGTGCTTCTTTGTTTCTCGGTGTCCACAGAAATCTTTAGCTCTATTATTTAGCTTGATTGATCAGGAATGTATGAATTCATTCTTCACTAGTATCTCTTTGGCATCTTCTTCTTTATTCACCCCTAATTCATAATGAATTAGATTGTCTCTTTATAGGCATAATTTCACTATTTCTAAGTCCTTGAATTTCTTGTTCTTGGCATGATCTGCAATTTTTTCCTTTCTTGCTTTAAAGCTTTACTTTATTTTTATCCCGTAGATTTATCTTAAACAACTAGAATAAAAATAGATTTAAAATTCTCGCTTATCTCTGGCTTTTAACTTGTCGATGAAAATAATGATATCAACCAGTTAACTCCATCTTTAGCTCTTGCTACCTAAGTATTTTGTCATTTCTGAACTTTAATTCTTTTTTATGTTTAACTCCTTGTTAGCTTCAGGTCTAGACTTCAGTTGTCCTCAGGCATCTCGGTCCTTCAGGGTTCTTTGTCCATCGGGTAACACCGTGATTTTTCTCGTCAGTAATGCTTGCTCAAGTTTCTTGCTCAGGTATCACTGTGACTTTCCTCTCGGGTTTCTCTATCTGTTGGGGTGCACTGTCCGTCAGTGTTTGTTGTCACTTAGTGCATACTAAACTTTTATGCATTACTGATAGCATAACCTTTATCTGTCTGGTTATTTTAATTCTTTGACACTATGTATATAACCAATCAGATTATATCAAGTTGACATCAATGACAATACAATACATTAATTGATTTAATGTCTTGTATTAACTTTCTACAGTTTGGTGATCATGAACTTAACATCTTCAAACATTCAATCAGTTATAGTTCATCAATCTCTCCCTTTGGCATTGATGGAAACATACTACATTACTACTAATATAATATGAAATATATCAGTTGTAGTTCATCAATCTACCAACTTATTGTTCTATAACCAATACAAATGTCTAGCTCTTGGTAAGCTCTTCTAGCTTAGATTTGTTTCTTGCAGAGTATTTTTTTCAATCTTTATTCCCTAAACTGGATAGATGTAGCAGCTTTTGATTTTGTCTCTCCCTGTGTTGTATAATCTCTTCTTTTGATGTTGTCTCTCCCTTTGACTGCTCCTCTCCTTGATCATCTCTTTTTCCTTTGACAATAATAGATATACTCTCTCCCTTAAGTCATCTCTCCCTTAGGATATCTTCTCTCCCTTTGATGGATATTTCATATGTATATATAATCTCTCTCCTTTGGATCTTCTTAGGATACTCTCTCCCTTTGACAACAATGCCAAAGTATATCCTTCCTCCTTTTTATAATATACTCCTTGAATTTTCCTATACATCAACAATACAATGACTGGTGTTTGGTGTAGATATGTACTGAAGTATCTTTTGCAATCCATCTCTTTGCTTGCATCAACATGAATGATCTTCTAATTTTTTCTAGGCTGGTGCAGCCTCCTAGTCAGCTTACTTACCAATAGACAAGGGTCGGACCCCTAGTCTCTTTCTCAGGTAATCAAATGTATCTTTAAGCAATGGCTTTGTGAATATGTCAGCTAATTATTCCTTGGATTGAACATATTCTAGTATCACCTCTTTCTCTTGCACTTGTTCTCTTAAGTAATGATACTTGATTGCAATATGCTTAGTCTTAGCATGTATGATAGGATTCTTAGAAATGTTTATTGCACTAGTATTGTCACAATAGATAATCACTTGTTTAATAATTTTCATATTAATACCTTACAGTACTATTTGATCCATGAAATGTTAGAGCACTTTGCAGCAGCAACCACATATTCTTCTTCTATAGTAGATTGTGAGATGCATCCTTGCTTCTTACTTATCCATGTGACAAGTCTGTCACCCATGAAGAATGCTCCTCCAATTGTATTCTTTTTGTCATCTAAGTTTCTAGCCCAATCAACATCTGTATAGACTTGAAGCTCAAATTTTCCTTCTCTTTTATACCATAAGCCATAGTCCTTGATGTTCTTTAGATATCTCAGAATTCTCTTGACAACAGTCATGTGTGATTCTTTGGGATTAGTAGAGAATCTTGCAACTATTCCAACTACATGTTCTATGTCTATTCTAGTATGAACAACATACATTAGTTTTCCAATCATTGATCTATACAAGGTTTGATTTACCTCATTTGACTTATCTTCCTTTGTTAGCTTACATCTAGTTGCCATAGGTGTTCCAACTGGATTGGAATCCTCCATCTTGAATATCTTCAGCCTTCCTTGATGTATTTGGACTGTGTGATGTATATGCTTGCATCATGTTGAATAATCTATAGACCAAGAATTTGATCTCCCCAAACATTGAATCTCAAACTCTTTTCTCATTTAATTAGCAAAAGATTTACATAATATATCATTACCCCCAAATATGATATCATCAACAAATATTTTAGCAACCAGAATATTATCATCAGTATCTTGTTTTAAATATAGATTTATATTTTTACTAATTCTTAAAAATCCAATACTTATGAGATAGGAGTGAAGTCTTTCATACTAGGCTCTAGGTGCTTGTTTCAATCCATACAAGGCTTTGTGTAGTCTACAACCCATGTTTCTCTTGTTAGGATCAACAAACCCTTCTAGTTGTTCAATGTATACCTCTTCTTCTAGTATTCCATTTAGGAATGTAGATTTGACATCCATTTGGTATACCTTGAATCCTTTGAATGCAGCATAAGCAATTAAAATTATTACTCCTTCTAGTCTAGCAATGGGTGCAAAGGTTTCTCCATATTCAATGCCTTCTTCTTATGCATACTAACTGTGTGTGTAAGATTAACACCTTCATGAAATTAAGACTAATAACAACAATTTTATGGAAAAACAATACAATTTAATCTAAGAATTGAAGCTAAAAATCCATATCATCTCATGGTTCTCTATCTAAGCTTTGTTAAGAGAGCTCTTAGGTTTAATCTCTCTCAAGGACAATCCTAGAATGAGAAATGAATGATAAACAAATGCTCAAATCTATCTTAAAAATGCTCAAAACTCTCCAAGATATGTTAGAAAACAACAAATGCTCCTAAAACATGATATACTAAATGCTATGCAAATGCTGAAATGTGATCAAAAGCCCTCAAATGCTCTCCATATGCCTATAATAAGGATGCTTTTCCTCTTGAAATTATTGGATCCCAAACACAAAGGAAATGGCTTGTATTTATAGCATTTTCCCAAGGGTAGGGGGTAGAGTGAGTTTATCATGATCAAAGTTTGGTTAAGTCAAAATCTTTGAGGTGTTCTCAAATGGAGGGAAAGTTGGTTGGTTGTCTCAAAGATATTAGGAATTAAATAACTCATTCATTTAATTAATTTAGCCATGGAAGGGTGAATGGGTTGGATTTGATCTTTTTGATTTGAACTATACAATTGAAAAATCAATTGCATAATTTGATTAATCTCTTTAGACTTGAATTTAATTATTTGATTTCATGATTATTTGATCTTTTAATTTGATTTGATTTTTGTCCATTTGTTTTGATAAATGTCCATTTGATTTGATCCATTTGTTTTGCATTGAGATGAGAGTTTAAGGCATTTGGCTGAGGTTTGCAATTTTGAATGCTTGAGATACACTTGGTCAATTTTAGGTGTCTACAAATGCCCCTCTTTGAATTGATGTGCAAAGCGCATTGATTCAAAGAAAGCTTGATCGTCCTGATCATTGATTCGATGCTGATGAGATGATTGATTGATATGAAATTCTGATATGAAACCCTGATATGAAACCTTGATATGAAACCCTGATATGAAATTTTTGATATGAAACCCTGATAAAGTTTGAAGTTTTGTTGCCCCAGATTTGATATAAAATAGATGCAAAATCCCAGTTGGATGATATGATGATGCCCCCTCAGAAATGAAATCATATTGATCGTAGGTGTGAAAAATTTGATGAATAATGTTGATTGAATAGATCCAAGATGATTGCATTTCTGATAAACAACGATGTTGAAAGATGTTGAACAAATGCCCCAGTGTGCAGAATATGCATATTTGGTTTGACTGGGTCAAAAGTCTCACAAAATAGGTTAAAATAACTTAAATAGGTTGAAAAACCCAAATTTACTATTCATTTTCACTTTTTACTATTGAGATTTTGCTCTGAGCCTCTGACGATTGACAGCGATGGTGGTCCCCATTCAAGAGCATAGGTTCAAGCGAGCATGCAGATATCAAAGACCTCCTGACTACGGGCCTTCAGTGAGTGGTTCGAACTCCCTTAGTGTATTTATTGCTCTTTAAATAGCATTTAATACATGTTTTTTATGCTTTCTAGATAAAATTTAGTGAAATGTCACGTAGGATAGATAAAGTGTCATGTAGGGCATAGAAAAGCCGCCTTCACACGTTAAAAAGCTGCGTAGGAGCAATCCTTAGCCGCATAGGATTTAGAGAAAAATTGTAACCCAAATAGTAATAAGCCGCTGAAAAACCCTAGTTTTTAAAGGCCACATATTAGTTGTAAAAAGTCGCGTAGGCCTGTAAAAGGCCGCCTATTTAGCTAAGCGTCACCTCCGAGTAGTAAAGTGTCACGTTTAATGAGTTAAATGATGCGGGGCTTGAAAAGTCACATACACTAAGTTAAGTGCCGCCTACCATGAAGTTTGAAAACTGAGATAGAAAATAGATGAAGTCTTTTCGATTGATCGTCTAGATGACTCAATTAGATTCCAAGCTAGAAAATGTACATCCAGATTGTCACGTAGTGTTTAGGATATTAGAAAAGTCATAATGATGAATGTTTGATAGGTCAATCAGATATGATTAAAAATTATTATGAATTGTCCTTGTGTCTCACGATATAGAGGTTAGGAGCAATAAGTTGATATGCTCAAGTTAGAGAAAAGATAGATTTAATGTGTTTGATTAACGTAGAATGGTTCACCAAGAGAAAGACTAACATGATTCACTTTGATTCAAAATGTAGGAACATTACCGCAAGTTGTAGGTACGAGGTGTAGCGTGGTACGAGGTGTAGCGTCCTGGATATTTGATTTAGTAGATGAGCTTACACCTCCTGAGAGGTGTACTATTGAGACATGTGGACTTAGTTTCCTTTTAGATCTCCCTCAGTTTTAGTTGAACAGAGGGCTTTTGACAGCTATGGTAGAGCGATGGCACTCTAACCATAATAAATTTCATTACCCCTTGGCAAGATGACTATCACACCAGAGGATGTGTATAGATTATTGTGGATCCTGACTCATGGAGAGCGAGTGTATTATGATTCAATTTATCATAGCAGTGTCTGCAGATGGGTTTTTAGAGACAACACCATTGATGACGATTGCATTACTTGGGCACAGTTTGCCTCTTTTCCCACTTTACCAACATTGTTAGGAGTTGTGATTGGTGGATTACTTTTGCCAGATAGGAGAGGTCATGGTTTTGCGGTCGGATGGGGCTAGATATTAGAGGACTTGATTGCACATCCACGGAGATTGGATTGGGGCTCCTGTGTTTTAGCACAGTTATATCATGATCTTCATAAGGTTGTTTATTGGCGTAGTGTAGTGCTTTCTGTAGGTGCAGTGGTATTATAGTTGTGGACCTGGGAGCATCTCGCTATTACAAGGCCAGTTTCAGCATGTGTGCGGGGCCGTGGTTATGCGTATGCATTCTTATATGATGGCATTGTTTTCCAGCATCATCTAGGCAAGGTTTATTTTTGGAGATGTACTATTGATGACATAGATCAGGTAGTATGGAGGTCGTATCTCCAATGTGAGAGGTGGTGGGAGGATGATGATGAGCTTCCATATATGTTTTCACCTCGATGGATGATAAGCTGATCGCCATTAGTTATTGAGAGATTTTTATTTGGGAGAGTACTTCGTCAGTACGGCCGTGTTCAGTACATGCCACAGGGTGGCACTCTTTGCCAGGGTTCAGGCTGAGAGATCAATGTGGGGAGAATAGGTGGACTATCGGTTGGCCTGTTTGTAGATTGATCAACTTCGTTATGTCATTTGGGATATGATGACACAGGTGGCAGATGTAGGGATGTCAGCTGAGTATCGCGAGTGGTTCCTGTGACATCGTTTTGTTCGATTCACTGATCCAGCGGAGCCTATTTCTAATGTAGATGAGCTCTTAGATGATGATAGAGATGATGGTGATGATGGGGATGATGGTGGGAGACCTCATAGATGTAGGGTTCAGAGGGCACCTAGGGCTCCTTGAGTACAAAGAGTTGTAGGACCTCGGATGAGAGGTGGACATGTTAGAGGCTGAGGTGGAAGATTTAGGAAGCCTAGGCAGAGACTAGCATGGGTACCCTTAGGGTCAGGCTCCTTTGATAGTAGGTGTAGATTGGGCCAGACATAGACATAGACGTGTCCAAGTGGCCAGACAGGTTCCAAGGCATGGACTGATTCCATAGGTCGATCCACAGAGCAGTACGGCACTAGTGATACCTTAGGTACCATTAGCACCATAGGCACAATAGGCTCCTCTAGCATCATAGTAACCTCTAGTTCCTCCCATTGCAGATGATTTAGTGCAGGATGTGCAAGGTTTACAGGCAGGGATGACTACGGTTACAGCTTGATTGGATCAGGTTTCTACTATGTTGCAGCAGTTTCTGACTACTCTGGCTCAGTTACCGACTAGTGCGAGATGAGTCAGGCACCTCCCAGTACACAAGATAGAGCAGGTGATAGGGATCCTGATGGTGTAGGGGGTTTAGGCACAGGTATAGCTGGAGATGGATCAGGTGCCCCTGCTGGGTCGTGAGACAGATTGGGATCCATGATTTTGGATATAGCATTGATGATGTATCATATGTATTTTTGATCAGGACTTTGATGTATGGACCATTTTATTGATGTACCTTTGATGTACTAATTTATGTTATATACATTGATGATGGACATTTATCTATGATGATCTTTGATTCCTCCTTTGATGATGTTATGAGATTTCCTTTTATGCATATCTACATGTTTCTATGATGCATTTATTTCTATTTATGCTATGGATGCAATGTCTTAGAGTAGGACATAGATAAATGGATGCAAATGATGTTAATGCAACTTATTTCTATATGATTTTCTGATTTAACCTTGTATGGATTATGCAATGCAATGATATGGACGCAATACTTAGTGCTATGATAAATGAAATGCAACTATCTTTTTTATTTTGGATGTATGCAATTTAACTTATGATATGCAATTCTAAAATGATACGGATAAATGAATAATGATTAATGTTTCTTTTTCTTTTCTTTTCACTTGATATAAATATGAATAATGAATAATGATTATGATTATGAATGCAAAGGAAAATCTCATATTGATGACTTGAAACCAATAAATTTGATGAAGTGTTGTCAACTTTTATCCCCCCCCTTTGAACTTGGAAAACTGCTAGAAAGACAAGCCATTTCAAAACTAACTTGGAGAATGCAACTAATTTAACATGAAGATGCAATTTAATCTAACATGAAGATTCAATGCAACTAATTGTCCTTGAGGTTTGCGAAAGAAATGCAAACTGAGATATATTTTCATCATAGAGCGTTGTGGAACTAGGAGTTGATACAATCCTTACTGGTGCCACTACGACCATAAGAATGTGAATATGACTTTCCCTTGTGTGGTAACCCCTTCTGCGAAACCAAGTACAACCCTCACTAGTTGAATGACCAACTATGGGAGTATGAATACCGGTTTAATCAGATTCAATGTTGCAAGTGGATGTTGGTATTAAGATATGGAAAATCTAAATAGCCAAGGTATCTGTTTGCATAAACAAACAAAGGTTAACCCTTCATCTCATATGAATGTCCTTGATGGTGTTTTTTGGATGACCATGTCCTGAGACAAATTCACACAAGTCAAAGAATCTTCCTCAAAATAGTCACTCGGAAGTTTTAAGAAAACATCATGTCTTTATCCTCGCCAAACTAGTCGAAACATCATTGAGTAGCTAAAAAGAACATGACTCAAAAAAGGGTCAATGAAGAACTCATCAAAATTTCCAAGTGTTTGTGAAATGTATCAATATTTTCAAATAAGAATTCCAGACAGTCTCATCATTTAGGGTGTGTCAAATTTTAATCCTGATAAAATAAGTCAATGAAACTCAAGGATCGTGTTATGCGAGAAAACTGTTTAGGGTTGAACAATGATATCCATCAAAGGTTCCAAAATATCTCTCCTGAATCTAAAAATCTGCTTCTGATGTGTGACCAAGATGTTGCACTATTGAATCCGATTGGTACCAAAAATATATGATGTGTGCCCCCAAGTGGCAAATGTGATCAATGTGAAACTTAGAGCAACTAAACCTAGAATGTGACACAAATGTAGCTTTGAGACTTTATTAGGATGATGCACAAATGACGAATGCAATGAGGATATGGACAAATGAGATTATGAAATGAAATATGTACAAATGCAACTAGGAAAGACCTAAGGGACAAAAGGCACCTGTTTCCATGTTTTCACCTCTTGGGATTATTGCTCTTTTTCTCTCTTTTTTTTTCTACCAAGGTGCCTATTGCTAGGTTTTCACCAAGGCACTTTTTTCTCTTTTTCAAATGTTTTTGGCTTTTTAAACTTTCTGATTTTTTTGTATTTTTGATATTTTCTCATTTTTTTTGGTATTTTTGAATTTTTTTTATGTACAAAGGTGATGCTTGACTCATCTGATACTCTCAACTTATACTCTTTCTTCTAATACTCTTTCCTCTGAATCAGGTGTGGAACTTCTTAAGATGAATGCTATTGATAGGTTCTAGTAATTCATCACCATCACAATCAGCCAGTTTGTAGGTCCCCATTCCAAATGAAGAAACAATGAAAAAAGGACCAAGCCAATTTGCTTCCCACTTTCCTTTATTTTCTCTATCAGCCTGATTTTTTGGATTTTCTCTTAATACTAGATCCCCTATTTGAAAGGTTCTTGTCTTGATATACTTGTTATAGTTCCTAGAAATTTGATTCTGATACACTTTCAGATGATCATAGGCTTGAGTTTGATGTTCTTCCAAAAATTCCAATTGTTGAAGATGGGCAACTCTATAATCCTCATCCGTTATTAATCCATGCAATGAGACTCTGAGGGATGGTATTTCAACTTCTAAAGGTAGAACAACTTTAGCCCTGTAAACCAAAGAAAAAGGTGTAGCTCCTGTCGGGGTTCGATTATTAGTCCTATAGGCCCATAATGCTGGATTGATTTGAAGGTGCCAATCCTTTCCTGATTTACCAACGGATCTCTTAAGTATTTTAAGGATGCTCTTGTTGGTAGCTTCTGCTTGTCCATTTCCTTGGGGATAGTAAATGGATGAAGAGTGATGTGTAATATGGAATGTGTCACAAAGTTCATCAACATCTTTGTTCTTAAACTATTTTCCATTATCTGTGATGATGGCGTGAGGAATTCCATATGTGCAAATGATATGATTTAGGATAACCCTGTGGCAGTTTATAAAGGGATAGCTTCAACCCATTTAGTGAAGTACTCTGTTGTTGTGATTATATACTTGTGTCCATTTGAAGAAGGTGGATAAATCATGCCAAACAAGTCAAAAACCCATTAATAGAATGGCCATGGTGTGACAAAAGGGTGTAATTCTTGTGCTGGTGCATGGATCAAGTCTCCATGGTATTGACATTTTGCACAAACTTTGACATATTGACAAGTGTCTCTTTCTAAGGTTTTCCAAAATTACCCCAGACGTAAGATTTTCTTAGCTAGGTTTAAACCATTTGAATGTGACCCACAAATCCCCTCATGGACATCTTTTAAAGCTAATTTTGATTCATCTTCCTCTAAACATCTAAGGAGAGTTTTGTCAAGACCTTTTTGATACAATGTGTCAAAAATGATAGTATAACGGGCTACTTGTCTTATGAAATTTCACTTTTGAGCGCGGGTTTGGTCTATAGGTAGGGTTTGATTTTTGAGGTAGGCATAGATGGGTCCATACCAAGGTGAGTCATGTCCATTCAAAAGGGAAATAAACTGGGTATCACATAGGTCAAATGTTGGTTTAACCAATTCTTCCACCAAGAACTCATACTTTTCATTTTGATCGGGCAACTGAAGTAAAGATGCCAAAGTAGCCATTGCATCTGCTACTCTATTCTTGTCTCGTGGAATTTGTTCAAAAGTAATCAAAGCAAATTACTTTTTCCAATTATCCACCAATTTCTTGTAAGGAATCAATTTTTCATCCTTAGTATTATATTCATCATTAACTTGATTAATGACTAATTGAGAGTCCCCATAGACCTGTAATTCTGTGACATTCCATTCCAAAGCCATCTTGATTCCTATGACCAAAGCTTCATACTCTGCTATGTTATTGGTGTAAGGGAATAATAAATTGTAAGATTTTGGGATTGTGTAACCTTGTGGTGTAATCAAAAGAATGCCTACTCCACTACCATTTCAGGTATAAGATCCATCAAAGTATAGAGTCCATGTCTTAGCTTTGACATTCACAATTTCAGAATCTGGGAATTCCACTTGCATAGGATGTGTAGATTCTTGAGGATATTCATCCAATTGATTGGCTATAACTTGACCTTTGATTGCTTTCCTATCAACATATTCAATGTCAAATTCACTAAGTACCATGACCCACTTTGCAATCCTTCTAGTTAAATTTGTTTTGCTAAGCAAGTATTTTAAGGGATCAATTTTGGCTTTGAGCTTCACCTTATGTAACAACATATAATGTCTTAACTTTTGAGAGGAAAATACCACTGCTAGGCAAGCCCTTTCCATGAAGCTATAATTTAACTCATATTTGATCAAGGTTCTACTCAAATAGTAGATAGCTCTTTCTTTTCCTTCATCATCTTCTTGTGCCAATAAGACTCCTAAAGATCTTTATGTTGCTAAAATATAGAGTAACAAAGGTTTTCCTTGAATTGGTGACATTAAGATAGGTGGATTCATCAAGTATGCTTTCAACAATGTAAAGGCTTTATCACACTCCTAATCCCATGTGAAGATGGTGTCTTTATGTAGTAATCTGGTGAAAGAATGGCATTTTTTCGCCAATTGAGAAATGAACCTTCTTATAGATTAAAGTCTTCCTTGAAGTGACCTCATTTGACTAATATTCTTTGGAATTTCTATTTCCATTATTGCTTGTACCTTTTCAGGATCTACTTCAATGCCTTTTACTGAAACAATGTACCCTAGGAGTTTTCCAGATTGTACCCCAAAAGCACATTTCTTTGGGTTGAGTCTCACTTTGAATTGTTTTAGCCTTGTAAAAATCTTGTCAAGTATGGATAAATGGTATTTTCTTTTATGTGATTTTGCTAGTATGTCATCCACATAATCTTCCATAAAGGTGTGCATCATGTCATGGAAAATGGTAGTCATGGCTCTTTGATAAGTGGCTCTAGTATTTTTGAGACCAAAGGGCATTACATTCCAACAAAAAGTACCCCATGGGCATGTAAATGTTGTCTTCTCTTGATCCTTAGGTGCTATGCAAATTTGATTATACCCACTAAATCCATCCATAAGTGAAAACATAGAATGACCTGCAGTGAGATCCACAATAGCATCAATGCTAGGTAATGGAAAGTCATCTTTTGGACAAGCAAGGTTTAAATCTCTAAAATCTGTGCAAACTCTTATGGTTTTATCATGTTTGGTAACCGATACAATGTTGGAGATCCATTCAGCATATGCTATTACTCTTATAAATCCTTCCTTGAGCAATTTCTCCAATTTAGCTTTGACTAAAAGGGCTACATGTGGATGCATTTTTCTCAACTTCTACTTTATGGGCTTAACCCCTAGTTTCACATTTAAGTGATGCATTATGAAACTTGGATCTAATTCAGGCATGTCAGCATATGACCATGCAAATTTGATTTGTTTTTTTTGAAATAATGTAATGAATTCTTCTCGCTCCAAGGGACTCAAAGATGCTGCTAAGTGAATGAATTTAGGATCCTTTTATGTTCCAATGTTAACATTTTTTGTGGGTTCAATAAGTATAGGTGGTCTTTCATCTTTGTGAGCTGCTAAGGTGTCCAACCTCTCTCCCTTAGGTGCCATAGTTGGGTTTTCACCTTCGAAAACATCCTTTATTTTTACTTTTTTGGGTCTAGCACTGCCACATGGTGGTTTTCACCACTGGACCTTCTCATTTTTTTGTATATTTTCTCTTCATTTTTTGGATTAAGAGTTTGAAAACCTGCCCCTATCATCATGTCCAGAGTAAATTCATTGGTGGAAGAATTGGGTTCAACCGTATTGAGGTATAAGGCCATTGCATTGTCATTTGGGAAGTAGAGTAAGTCATTTGGCTCGGAAAGATCCCAATCGATAAGTTTGGGATGTATTAAGGACAAAGATGCATTGGATGGGCTTTCATTTGAAGGATTTAAGGACATGACTTCATTTGATAGTTCATACATTGTATCTTCATGGTCTATGACATGTGCCTCTTCAAGATGGTCCATGGAAGAAGGATCAAAATCCTCTTCATTAGAGTCCTCTAATATTTCTATGGGAAAGAAAGCATGTGGATTAAACACTAGGTTAGAATCTCCCACCCACGAAGGTACCCAAGGTTCACCTACCCTTTGAGTGAAAATAGGTGCTTGTTCTACATTGACTTTTTGAGGTTCACTTGATGTTTGAGTTGAATTCAAACTTTGAGCCACGTGTTCTTGATTCTCAACTTTAGGAGGAGTTGCATAAGTGTGAATGGTATAAACCTCTATGTCATGACAAGATTCTTTGGACAAGGAATCCCACTCATAATCCCTAGAATCATCTTCACTTTTAGAACCTACCATATGGATATGTGCACAAAAATCATGCATGGGACTTGAACTTTCTCCTTTATGTTGAAAGCC
>MU226708.1:566235-591724 GCA_018584345.1 Thuja plicata
TAGGAATTAAATAACTCAATCATTTAATTAATTTAGCCATGGAAGGGTGAATGGGTTGGATTTGATCTTTTTGATTTGAACTATACAATTGAAAAATCAATTGCATAATTTGATTAATCCCTTTAGGTTTGAATTTAATTATTTGATCTTTTAATTTGATTTGATTTTTGTCCATTTGTTTTGATAAATGTCCATTTGTTTTGCATTGAGATGATATTTTAAGGCATTTGGCTGAGATTTTCAATTTTGAATGCTTGAGATACACCTGGTCAATTTTAGGTGTCTACACTAACCTTTCTTCATTCCTTGTGACTTCTCCATTCTCATTCAGCTTGTTTCTAAATATCCATTTGGTATCAATGACATTTTTTCATCTGGTCTAGGTACTAGTGTCCATGTTCTATTCTTCTCAATCTATTCTATCTCTTCATTCATAACACTAACCCATTCTTCATTTTCAAGTGCAATATTAACATATTTAGGCTGAAAATCACAAATTAAACATCTAGTATTCAGTGACTTACTTCTTGTTCTCATTCTAGTCTTCTTGTCTCCTATGATCTGGTTATGTGGATGATGTCTTCTAACTTACTTGGAAATTATTGGTTCAGCTCTTTATTCATCATTCTAGTCATCATCTTGACCTTCATTCTGAGCTCCATCGCTCAGAACATCATTTTGAGCAATTTCCTGATTTTCGGTGTTTGCATCCTTATGCTTGGGTGCAATGTTTTGTTGGTCGGGAGCAACACACTATTGCTCGGGCAGAGTGTTAGGTTCTTCATTATAAACAAACTTGTTGTAGTCTTCTGGTTATTTTCTACTTTCCTCATCATTTTTCTCTGTATATTCATCTATTCTGACATTTGCACTTTCAATTATTTTGGTAGAGGACTTGTTAAGACATTTATAAGCCTTGCTCTTGGTGGAATACCCTAGAAAGATTCCTTCTTCACTTTTGGAGTCAATATTTCCATTTCTATCATCTTTCAAAATATAACATTGACTTCCAAAGATTTTGAAGTAACTTACATTGGGTGTGTACCCATACCATAGCTCATAGGGTGTCTTTTTGTTGTCTTTCTTCAATTGAACTATGTTCAATGTGTAGACAGCAGTACTGACATCTTCCCTTTAGGATGTTTGAGTGATTCTTTTCTCAATCATTATTGTTCTTGCACAATCAACAATGGATCTTTTTCTCCTTTCAACAATCCCATTTTGTTGTGGTGTTCTTGGTGCAGAAACTTGTCTTTTAATTCCATGCTCATTGCAAAAATTAGTGAATTCATCATAAATAAATTCTCCTCCTTTATCTGATCTTAAGCATTTTAGTTCCTTACCACTTTTTTTTCTACAATAACTTTATACCATTTAAACATCTTGAATGCTTCTGATTTTTGTTTTAAGAACATAACTGTCATCATTCTAGAATAAACATCAACAAAGAGAATGAAATATCTATCACCATAGTAACTCTTTGTTCTCATGGGTCCACATAGATTAGTATGGACTAATTCTAAAATAGCATTAGATGTATGGGTTTTTCTCTTGAAACTAGACTTTGTCATTTTACCTTTTTTACAATTCTTACACATGGTATGGTTGGGCTTTGACATGCTCGGTAAGCCTCTTACTTTCCTTTTATTGCTTATCTTAATCATGTTGTCAAAATTCACTTGACATAAACTTTTATGCCACAATCATATGTCTTTGTTTCTAGCCATTAAACAAGTAGTTTTTATATCATCAAGATAGAATAGGTTACCTTTTGTCTGTTCACCAGTTCCGATCAACCTTCCTAATTCATTAAAGATCTTTGCCCTTTTGTTCTCAAATGCAACTCTGTGTCCTGTGTTATTAAGCTGTGAAACATCAAATAGATTATAGTTAAGTCCTTTTACCCAGTATGCATTTTCACATCTGATCAAATTATTCAACATTATAGCTCCTTTACCTTCAATTGGACAAGGTGAGTCATTACCCATTCTTACTGATCCACCATTATAGTACTCAAAAGTTTCAAAATTTTCTTTATCACCGGTCATGTGATGAGTGCAGCCACTAT
The DNA here is from genome assembly GCA_018584345.1 of Thuja plicata. Lineage (NCBI taxonomy): Eukaryota > Viridiplantae > Streptophyta > Pinopsida > Cupressales > Cupressaceae > Thuja > Thuja plicata. The sequence goes on from MU226708.1 coordinate 568,304, forward strand.
CTATAATCCAAATATCATTCTTACTAACCTTAGATATGAGTGTAGTCTCAACATGTCTTTCCTCTTTGTCTGAATCATCCTTTATGGCCACAAATACCATCTCAATGTCTTCATCAGATTCGATGTCAGTTTCTCTAGCTTTGTTCTCGACGAGGTAACAAGCTTTCTTCCCTTTGTCCTTGTAGTCTCAGGCATCTCTTCTATCAGATTTTTGGTTTCTTCGGTAATCTTTGTTATCATTTCTATCAAACTTATTTTCATATGATCTATCATTACTTCTGTCATCTTTTCTTTTGTTAGGACATCTAGCAGCAAAGTATCCAATCTCTTTACAATTAAAACTTACAAGTGGTAATTTACCTTTGTATCTACCTTTGCCTCTCTGCAATCTTCTAGCCATTAGTTCTTCTATCTCATCAAGATCTTGGTCATCACTATCACTTTCACTATCATTTCTCATAGTGTGTTAATGACTTGACTTACTTATTTTCAAAGAAGATTTGAATTCAGACTCAATAGATGGTAAGACACTGTTATCAAATTTATTCATCTCAAATGAAATAAGTCTACCAACCAAACTATCTAGAGTGACATTATTTTTTGCTACTGCTCTCATTTCTTGTATAGTAGATACTCTAATAGCATAAATAGGCAATAAGGTTCTTAGGATTTTACTTACCACTGTTTCTTCTTCAAGTACACCTCCAACTCCTCGAATAGCATTGATTACCTCTTTTATTTTGTAGTTGTACTGAGTGATATTTTCTCCTTCTCTCATTCTTAGGTCATCAAATTTACCTCTTAGGCTTTCTGCCTTAGCTCTTAGTACATTAGCATCTCCTCCATGTACTAGCTTCAATTTGTCCCACATTTTCTTTTAGAGGTGCAGGTTTTGACATCTTCAAATTCAGCATCAGAGAGTGAGGAAGCAAGTTCTATCATCGTAGAATTGTGCTCATGCTTTTCTCTCAATCGATCAAGTGTGTGAGGTCCTGTAGGCAACACATATTCAGTATCTAAGTATTGAGTAACATCATTTCCAATACCTGATAGGTGGAGTCTTATGCTGCTTTGCCATGATGCAAAGTTATCCTTTTTCAACTTAGGCACATCTCGTTTTCTCATCTTGTGATCTTTTGCTTAGGTCTTAAAACCTTCCTTCTAAGCACACAAGCTCTTATACCAATTTTTAGAATAACTGAGAGGGGGGGTGAATCAGTGGCCTCAAAAATATTCCAATAAATTAACCCAAAAACTTATTACCACAATTATAAGCCTCTAGTTATCTTCAGTCCTAAAAGATGTATGTCTTGAAATAATCTCATCAAATAACTATTGCTCAGAGTTCACTATTAAACCTTATTCTTTAGTCTTTACTAATTAGCAGTCTATCATTTACTAGATTATAGTAAATAACTTAGTGTTTATCGATCAATCCATTTTTAGTAATGTGTAAATCAAAACATGATAGCAATGACTCATAAACACATTTGACACATGGATTTTTAACGTGGAAACCCTGTTAAGGTAAAAACCACTTGGGACCAGTAACCCAAAAATTTCACTCTTCTGAAGTGAGCTCAGCGAAGAGCCAACCTTGTTAAAGGTTACAAACACACTATTAAGTGTGACCTTGTTAGAGGATTTATCACTAACATTTAATCACTTGATATATGGAATTTCATTATTCTATCTTCATGAATTAACATTTTGATGCTCCTTGGGATGTATCTCAATATATAAAGGATTGTCAGATCCTACTCGGTTAAGAGAATTTCTAAATCAATGGTTAAAATGAAACAATATATGATCTATTCATATAAACAAATTAGACATGTAGATGTTCAGATCTATTGTAAGCTCATAATACCTCTCTGATCAATGTTTCCTTTCAATACATTTGCTCCACTTCTTTCTTCTTGGTGATGTTGTGCTTCTCTGCTGCTCGGTGTCAACAGAAATATTTAGCTTTGTTCTTTAGCTTGATTCATCAAGACTGTATAAAGTTGTTCTTCACCAGTATCTCTTCAGCATCTTCTTCTTTATTCACCCCTAATTCATAATGAATTAGCTTATCTCTTTATAGACATAATTTCACCATTTCTAAGTCCTTGACTTTCTTGTTCTTGGCGTGATCCACAATTTTCACCTTTCTTGCTTTAAAGCTTTACTTTATTTTTATCCCATAGATTTCTCTTAGACAACTGGAATAAAAATATCTTTAAAACTCTCACTTATCTCTACATTTTAACTTGTTGATGAAAAAAATGTTATCGACCAATTAACTCCATCTTTAGCTCTTTCCAGCTAAGTCTTCCGTCGTTTCTGAACTTTAGCTCTTTTCGGTGTTTAACTCCTTGTTAGCTTCAGTCTAGACTTTAGTTGTCCTCGGGCATCTCTGTCCTTTAGGGTTTTCTGTCTGACGGGGTTGTCTATCCACCAGGTAACACTGTGATTCTTCTCATCGATAACGCTTGCTCGGGTTTCTTTCTCGGGTATCACTATGAATTTCCTCTCGGGTTTCTCTATCCGTCAAGGTGCACTGTCTGTCGGTGTTTGTTGTCACTTAGTCCATACTGAACTTTTATGCATTACTGATAGCATAACTGCTATCTCTATGGTTCTTTTAAGTCTTTGACACTATGTATATAACCAATTAGATTATATCAATTTGACATCAATGACAATACAATACATTAACTGATTTAATGTCTTGTATTAAACTTTTGCAGTTTGGTGATCATCAATTTAACATCTTCAAACATTTAATCATTTATAGTTCATCAGCAAGCTTCATAATTTTTTGTATCTCTACAATTTTTATGGTACTATAGACAAGCTGGATAAATGTACTAAAACCCTTTCCATTCTTGGGATCATTAACTCCTCTAATACTTTCTATTTGGGAGACATTTCACACAAGTAAACTGACAATTTGGGGCTCGGAGTTGATACAAGTTAGATTTTCATTCATTGCCTTCTTTATTTCCATTTGCTCTACCTTTTAATGATCATTCACTTCAAAAGTTTGTTCTTGGGGTTTTTTTGCACATTTCCTTTGTGATTTTTGTGAACACTTTCTTCTGCACTCTATTCAATTTCCTTTGCTTCAATATGACTGGTGAACATGTGTGTGTGGAACCTAAAAAATATGATGAATAGAAAAATTATGGAACGGTTTGGCATATATATAAGAAGGGTGGAATTGCCCAATTCATGGAGCTCATGAAGGGCCATGATGCAAGTCTTTCCAAGTATTTTGTTAGTTCTTGGGATGAGAAAAGGGTTACCATGGGCAAAACAATTTTTGAGGTCAATGAAGATGTGGTTGTGCTGGCTACGGGCCTTTCCATTAAGGGTCGCAAATCAAAAAAAAACTATTAAGGTCCTTGATATTGCGAGCCTAAACCAATTCTTTTGTGTTGGGGAAGAACTTGTTAAGCTCAGAGGGGGATTTGATCATGAAGAACTTCCAGAGCCGTAGGACCATATTTGCCTTGTGGTTGTGAGGTATTTCATGTTGGAGGATAGATTTGGTGTGTATTACTATTACCACCTCCCTTTCTTCAATCTTTTTAGGAACCAAATTTCTATTTCCATTATGTTTTACCTTTTGCATTCTTTTGAAAATAATGTCAAAGATGTGGATGAGGATAAGATCCATGGGAAGAACTTTAACATCCACCACTAGGGCCTTATGTTCTACCTTCATCACTTTCACCTGGCCCTTTTCCCTCCCCACCAAATTACTGTTGAAGAGGTTCCTGAGTCTTCTATCTCACCCTCGGCTAGCCCTATGGACACACGACCCTAATTGTAAGCAAGAAAAACCTACTCTTAAATTCCAACAAGATACCTCCTTAGATTCCTCCAAGAGTAAGAAGGAAAAATGTACCAAGAGAGTGGCTCCTCCCATTAAAAATAAGCCCAAGTCTACTAAAATAGTAAAAAATTAATTTGATTCTGACATTGAGATCACTGAGGATACCAATACCCCCCATAGGTCCCCTCATCTCAAGGGAAAACCAGAAAAATAAATAATGAAAGCGGTCTCAGACTCAGACAATGTTGAGTCTGAGGATATTGGTGGGGCTGAGGTTTTAAAGACTTCCTCAGATAGTAGCTCAACCCATGTTTCAGCCAGGATCAATTCAGACCCTGGAGAGTCTACCCATGAGACGGATGAGACTAAAATGGCTCCCATGACTAAGGATAAAGGTAAGGTCCTGCTCAAGGATGACAAGTGCAATGTTGGCTCTACTTTAGGGATGGTTGATTCATTATCTATGAGACCGGTGGAAGTGGAAAAAAAGATCACGTTGGTGGACAAGAAGCTTACAAAGGTGGATGTCAAATAGTATAATGTCTGTAGGTTTATGCCCAAGGTTATACATAACTCGAATACCACTTTGTGCTTGTTTCAAGCTGAAACTGGAAAGGATACCAAGGATGCAGAAGACCATAAGGAAATCTTCTAGTTCCTCATGGAAGATTGGGTGGTGGTGTTGATGCTTACTAGTGAATGGAAGAAGCCAAAGAACTAGGGTTGGGCCCTTCCTCTATTTTTTGCATTTTGGTTTATCTTTGCCTTCTCGGCCATATGGATGTTTATTTAGACTTTAATAGTTTTCTCTAGACCTATAATCTTTTTTTTTTTTTAATGACCCTATGATGTATTTGTTTAAAACTCTCTTATATAATATGATAAAAATTAGGATGGACTCCTCTTCTGAAGACATGAAAGGAAAATGAAAATTGCCTCCCAAGAAAATGACTAAGGATTCTACCTCAAAGAAGGGCCCCAAGCCGAGAGGGGAAAAGCCCCACATTGTGATGGATTCCTCATCTGATGATGAGGATGAATATTTTAAGATGGAGGAGGAAAAGCAGAGTGCTCAACTGAGAAAGAAATCTCGTACCTCTAGGATTAAAAAAATTAATGATAAAACAATAGTTCAAGAGGAAAATGTTAAAGATGCTGGGGAGGAAGAAATGGATAGTAAGAATACTATGGATCAGGATGATGGTAGTGGGAAGTGTAAAGAGGATCTTCTGAAGGATAATGTGATCTAGGACACTCTTTCCATTCCAATTGGAAAACTGGGAGTGAGGAGTTTCAGTAAGACTATTGATTGCATCATTGATGATAATTTTAGTTGAAGAAGGAAGTGAAAGACTTTTGTATATGTCTTCAGATTATTGAGGGTATGGGACTTGGAAAAGATAAATCCTTCTTGAAGTGCATGGAGGAGATAACTCAAGCCATTGGGCATGCTGAAGATATGAAGGACTCCTTAGATTCCATATTCTAGACTATTGAGAACAAGATTACCCAACTGGAACACGATGGGAAGGATAGTAACATAGATCAAAAAATTGTGGTTATGGAGACTAAAATGACCAAAGTGGAGGGCAATTTGAAAAATATGGGGAGAAGAGCTATAAAATTATGAAATCTTCTGTGGAGCATGTTAAATTTTGGTTGGTAAGATAGAGTAGGAGAAGTACACTCAAGAAATTGATGTGGACAAGGATGTTGTGGATGACACTCCTGGGCTAGGAAAGAGGACTAGATCCAGCACCAAGAAAAAAAGGAGTCAAGAACAACAAAGATCATGAGGAGATGAAGTCGACTACTGTAAACATGGACCTCATGGTGGCCAAAGCAGATGAACTTCTAAAAAAATTATAGTCCTCTGTTCTGGTGTTCTTTTGCTTTTACTTAGATTTGTCTTTTTTTTGTCAGTTTATTAGTGTTAGGTATGTTGGCTTTTTATATAGGTTGTCAGCTAGTCTTCAATAGTTCTTTTTATATGTTATTATGGTGTATCTTTGGGGGTTGTTATGATAATATATATTTCAATTTTTTAAAGGTTTTGGGTCCTTTAAAACTTCATTTTCTCTTAATCAAAACATTACGATGGACTCTATTATTTTTGGTTTGATACTATTAGGAGTATAACTACTATTCTGTATGCTCTATACCGGGTATATTTTAATTGGTCCTTCTCTATTGCTTTTGGTTTTTGATAGTGATGTGAGGGTGCTTACTGTTGTTTACCCTTGGATATTTAATGATCTTATCATACTAATATGTTGAGGTTGTCTTTGTGCTGACATTGTTACTCTGTTGTTAGTCTACTTTTGTTCCTTCTCGCCCTTGTGGCTGGTTGTATAGGGTCAAAACCCTTTTTTTATAGCATTTCTTTTTCAAAAACATCTTATATGACACAATGAATCTAGTTCATAGGTGATTGTATACAACCTCATGGGACTATTCTTTCCCCAACTCACTCCTTTAGCAGTAAGTAAGACCAAGATAAGTCGGATTGAATAGCGAACTAGATCATAGAATATCCCTAAAACTACCCAAAAATAAAAATAAAAATATTCATTAAATTAAAGCCCAAAGATAGACACAAAGACAAATGAGGAACGATATTTTGTAATTCATGGAACCGAAACATATAGTGAAAACAACAACAAAAATGTTGCAAATTGGGCACCTTTAGTGCATCTTGTTTATTTATTTTTTAAGTCTCGTTGGACATTGTTAAAGCTTTAATTTTATATGGGTAGACAAAATTTGTTGGCTTTCCCCTAAAACATATTTTTCACTATCAAAATCTATATATTATTAAGTCGATGGGCTTATTTTGAGGAAGATTCCCGCGATTTGTTTAGACTTTCTGACAATCTTACGCCGAGAAACATGAGAAATGGTGCCAAGAAAAGTGAGAACATGTCAAAAAATGTTGCATCTAATGAGATTTCCATGCTTGACCTTCTCTGTAGTGCCCACCCTTTAGAAATTTTAGTTATTTTTTTAAACTCTTTTTGGCCACTTGCACGTGTGCATCGACTACTCTAGTTTCTATTGCAATTGATATTGTATGACTTTTCACTAGATTTTAGTTAGTAAAGAACTTTGGATTTTGTGTAATTTGATATTATTACAGTTAGACTTATGAATGAATTTTTATCATTTTGATCTCATGTTATGATTACATTTATGGTTATGGATTACTAACAATACTGACACCCTATTTATTTGCGCATGGATCATATGTATGCTTTTACTTTGTGTATAATGTGATTTTATGGTATGATACAAGGTCGTAGTTACTTGCATGCGAGACTCATACAACCTACCATTCTTGACAATTGCTTGTTACATAATATATGTATGCACATGTTCATCTTTGTGATGACAGGATTGCAGGTACCGGGCATTGTCTTCCCTGAATTGGTAGGAGTGAGCATGCCCTATCACAACGTCTCAATGGTAAGAGGGGGGAGATAATGAACATGTCTGAAACCCTAACTTAAACATTTTATTGTCCTAAATAGTGGACAATATTTTGTGTCTTCACCCTTCAAAATCTGTCTAGTGAAATGAATTTGGGAACCTTTCCTTGGGTCTGAGTTTTGCTTGTTTTGGTTATGTCAGGTTTTTAGGTTGTATGTTATTAAAGTTATATTTATTTAAATCATGTAATTATTAAATAACTAATCAAGGGGGTATTGATCAATAAAACTTAATTGAATTACCTTTGTTGAATTAATTGATTTAAGTGGATTCACAACTTTGATTAAAAATGTGTAATAAACTTTTAAAGTTCAAAATTGAATTTAAGTTGTCTTTTGGAGGATAAAGATGAATTATTTTTGTAAATCAAATCTTTTGACTCCAAATTTTATTGGAGTTACTTTTAACCTTAGGGGTAGGTTTAGAAACCCTAGGTTAGTAGTTTTTTTTTCTATTTTAGGAAAATTTTGAGCTCTTCTCAAGAACACAAAAGTTGAGGGATTTGAGCTATGAATCTTGCCAAGGAGGAATTTCTGAACTTTAAAGAACAATCTGGAAAGCTTTTTTGTGTACTACTGGATCAGTGGTTTCAGAATTGTGAGGGTTTTAAGGTAGGATCCTAAATCTGAGTTTGTAGGTGTATGTTTTATTATAAATCTTTTATTAGGAAAGTTGTATTTTTGCATTTAGATTAGTTTTGGTAGATGGGTTTTGCTCAAAACTTTTGTTGTATACCCTAGGATGGATTAGGATCAATCCTATGGATTCAGAATGGTAGTAAATGGATTACATAATCCAAATCTGTGAATTTTTGTAAATTTAGGAGTTATCCTTAGAAAATTGATGGTTATTCTTGAGGAAGTCTCCAAAGTTAATTTTAATGCACAATCTGAGTTAGAAATTATAACCCATTTGATTAGATGGCCAAGGATTTTAATATGTATATATTTCCCCTTTAAACATTATAGTTTTGGTGGAAAGAATAATTTAAATTAATAAAATAATTTTTTTTACTGCTGGTTATTTTATTCCAGAACTGTGTGTTCTGTATTTTATTTTTAAAAAGTTTTTTTTAAAAAAAGAGAGTTTATATTTTGTTTTATACAAATTAGTTCTATTTCAAAAAGGGTTTTTGAAAAATATATGTAATTTTAAAAGAATTGAGGGGGGTAGGGTTCCCATTTCCCCACCCCTGGCAGCGGTGTTGCTCAAGCAGCTAGACTGTCGACGACAGTATAGTCTTCCTACAACAGTTAGGTTGCCCGCGACAGCTAGACAGCCTACGACAGTCATTGGAGCCCCCCGCCTCCCTTGGAATTGGGGTGCGGGGTATGTCCCCCCCCCCCAAATATAATTTTTTTAATTCTATTTAAATTTTAATTAATTACGTTATTTAAAATCTTTTGTTTTATATATTTTAATTTTATTAGTTTTTAAGTATTGTTAAATTTATTTTATTATTAATTAATGTTAAAATAAACTTTAAGTGTTAAGACTTGTATTTTTTTTAAACTTAGTTAAATAATATTAATTAGTATTTTCTTTAATTATTAATTGGTAATTAATGTTTTAGCTTCTATTGCTTATTATCGTGTCCTTACGTTGATTAGGGTAGTTTTATTTTGGGCTCTTGGGGAAAACTACGTCGGCTCCTAGGGAAAATGTACCAAAGGTTGGGGGTGTGTAATATGTCATTATGTTTTTTGTTTTTCTTTGTGATTAGTATCTATTCGATTATCTTTTCCCAACTGTTGTCTTAAGCTCATGTTTGAGTAGACTCATGAGAATGTGTTATTATTGGGTTTTGGTTCGTAGACCAATATGTGTTCCTAATGACCTTATGTGGAACTAAAATTTGACCATCATACTTGTATGATATTTTGGAGATTGATTTTATTATGAGCTTAGGGTAGATAATCTAAGTGTTTAAGGGGGGAGTGGCTTGCAATGAGATTTGGGACCCTAAGAGGTTGCCAGTGTAACTCATTGCAAGTTACTTAATAAGTGATAACCTAATACACTACGGGGTTTAAAATAAATTAATAAGATGTAAGTATTCCTCACCCATGCCTTGAGTGCTTTTATAGACTAGGATGGGAGTGGGAGAAGATGCTTGATTTGATCTTGCATAGTTAGTACCCTTGTCTGTACGAGAGGTTACTAATACTGCATAGAGTCACTAGGGGGCCGGGGGTCCAACAGGACTGCCTGGGTCACCTTAGAGTTGACTCATATAATGACACTTCCCCATATTCATTTTAGATTTCCTACGTGTATCGGTTGCCTCTGGGTTTATAGGTCTTTACCTGTTTAGTTGGAAATGTACCTTGTGATAGAGAGATTTATAGATCCCTTGTATTGTCCTACTTTATGACTGGTTTGTAAGCCGATTGGGATCTATTTTTATCTCCTCAGTACGATGGGAGTGGACCATTTAGGTGCCACAAGGATGGGTGGTAGTGAGTGATCCTCTTTACCATTGGAGACCTTGACGTCTTATACCATCGTTGGTGATATTGTAGCAGTTGCACTTCCTTGCGACATCTTAGGAGATATGCTCTTATCTTTCTTAATGGTGTTTATCATATCATGTATATGTATTTTAGTTATGTAATTTATAGATTAATGTATTGTAATTCATGTTTAATTATAGTTACATACCCTGCGACTTTTGCAGTGGATATCATTTCTTGGATATACCTTATGGTATCAAATGTAATTGTATCATTATTTATGAGATGTTGCACTTATTAATCATGTTGTACTTTGGCATATTTATATTTAATCTTTAATTAATTTATGAGTAATTCCTACAATATGAAACCCTTGAGAATTGTATCCTTGTTGAGTTACTTCTATGTTCATGCTTTGTGTTTCACTGTATTTTCTTATGCTTAATTAATCATCTTGAATGTAAACTTTAAAAAATATATATATTCTATAAACTTAGTTACTTGTTATAGTTTAATTTATCTTGGGTCCCCTAGTAGCATATTACATTTGGTATTAGAGCCCATGTTTCTTTACACTGGGATCTCTGGTAATCGCATATTGCCACTAGTTGTTTAATAGTCAAAAACTTGAAACAAACTTAGACATATAACACTATTGTATTTCAGACTATTATTTTATGACCATATACCATGTCTTTACTTTATGACTTATTTTGTGTTAACATTTCTCCTCGATGTTGATATAGGAAAATAGTTACCAAAACTAGATCCTCTATTGGGGGTTGAAGTGCAGGTTGCAATAGAGGGTGCGGAAGGGGTAAGATCCCTAGCACATTTGTGGGTGTGAGGATCGAGAGTATTCACAAGGAGAACAGGGAAGAGCACAATAGTGAATGAGAGGTTGAGATAGAGTCTCAAACTATGCAGTTACTTCAGGCCATTTTTATTGCCTTCCCAAGGCGAATAGAGATTAGGGGGAAGAGTATCACCATGAGGAGGAGACTAGACAGAGATCTAGGAGCCCATGTAGGAAGGGCATTTTGGGTGATCAGGAGGCCACTAAGGTTAGGCAGATGAGAGAACTTTTGATATCACAACCACCTCCATTCAATGGTCTTGGTACTAGATTTGAGGTGGAAACTTAGCTCATTGCGTTGGATCGTTGTTTTTCTATGTAGTAATTTGATACCAATGTCAAAGCGAGGTATGCTATCATACACCTCGAGGGGTTTGCAGACACTTGGTGGAAGATTGAGGAGGATAAGTTGGGACTTAGTATGGAAACCACCACTTGGGAGTTATTTCTCAAGAACTTCCATGAGAGGTTCTTATCTGACCAATGGCACCAGTAGCATGCAGATGAATTCCACAATCTATGATAGTTAGCCCTAACAATTCTGGAGTATGACCATCATTTCTTTGAGCTGAAGCCTTATGCAGGTTTTACTAACAAGTCTCCACTGATGGTTCAACATTTCATTAGGGGGCTTAATAACTGCATCACTGGGGGAGTTAAGGTTTTCGAACCTAAGACCCTCAAGGAGGAAGTCAACAAAGCTACTCTAGTTGAGGCAAATCAGATTTCTGGTCATGGTGGCTAGATGGGTGTTCACACTGGGGGATCTTATTCTTTGGGGTTTTCAGGTAATTAGTCATAAGGGGTTGGGAACTTCAAGAAACCCTTCTCTCATTTCAGGGGTAACTAGAGACAGTAGTATAAGGGTTCATATCCTCTAGCACAAAGCGGTAGTTCTCAATCAAAGAACTTTCATAAATTTTAGCGCAATCAGCCCAATAAACCAACATAAAGCTCCCATTCAGTGGCTAACAGAGGTAGCTACCAATATTCTAGTGCACCCTCCTCTGGGAGAGGTTATGGTAGAGGTGGTGGTTGCTTCTCTTGTGGGAAGTTTGAGCATATTGCAGTGAATTGTCCCCAACATGCACAACAGTTTTCAGGACAGAGGGCCGCAGTTTCAGAGCCTACAGTAGGAGATGCTGGTAGATCTCACAAGGTCTTTACAACTATGGATCAGTGCCAGGCAGAGCACTAGGGCACAGTGGTAGAAACTTTGAGTGCTACTTGAGGTATTTCTCTTTCTATCTTGTTTGATTCACGAGCTACAAATTCTTTTATATCTCCTTTTGTAGTAGAGCGATGTGGGCTTGTGGCAATAAAGCATGATATAAGTTGGAAAGTAGAGTTATCCTCAATAGAAAGGGTACCAACAGATTATCTAGTTCTTAATTGTGATTTGAACTTGGGTAAGTTCACCACCTTGGTTGAACTTCATGTGATTCCCTTGGGATCATATGATGTTGTCCCGAGGATGGATTGGTTAGGATCTCATGAAGATATAATTGATTGTAGACAAAAGATCATCAGATGAAAGGATGATTTTGGAAAGGACATGGAGATTTTGGGTGTTCAACATCCTATTTATCTTCGTATGATTTATGCCATGCAACTCAAGAGAAGCATGTGAAAGGAATGTCAGGTTCTTGTTGTATTTATGAATCAGCTAGATGAAGTTGAGACGGAGGAAAAGACTCTTGATCATCCTATTATTCAGGAATTCATAAATGTCTTTCCAAGTGATATTTTGGGTATGCCACCAAATCATGACATAGATTTCCATATTGACCTCATTCCAGGAGCAGAGCTTATTTCTAGAGCTCCTTACCAGATAACCACTTAGGAGTTGAGTGAGCTGTGACTCAAGTTATAAGATCTTTTGGCAAAGGGTTGCATTTGACTGAGTGTTTCCCCATGGGGAGCACCTGTACTCTTTGTTAAGAAGAAGGGTGTATATTTATGCTTGTGCATCAAATATAGACAATTGAACAAGCTAACGATCAAGAACATGTATCCTATTCCAAGGATTGATGACCAATTTGATCAGATTAAGGGAGCTAAGGTGTTCTCTAAGATACATCTCAAGTCAGGATATCATCAGTTGCATTTCTAGGATGTGAATATTCACAAGACTGCATTTTGCACTCCTTATGGACATTATGAGTTCACAGTAGTCCCTTTTGGCTTGACGAATGCTCCATTAGTCTTCATGTGCTTGATGAATAGAGTTTTTTTCTCTTATCTTGATCACTTTGTTCTTGTCTTCTTGGATGACATATTGATATATTCTAAATCCCCAGAAGAGCACGAGGAACATATGCAGTAGGTTTTGCAGTGCCTTCATGATAATAATTTGTTTGCCAATGTGGAAAAATGTGACTTCTTTCAGTCAGAAGTTTAGTACCTGGGTCATGTCATTTCAGGTGAGGGTATCTCAGTGGGTTCCTCAAAGATTCAGGCAATGGTGGATTGGCCAGCACCCACTCATGTGTCTGAAGTTTGTAGTTTCATAGGATTGGCTGGATATTACCATCTATTTGTTCATAACTTCTCTAGAGTTTCTCATCCTATCTCTTCTCTTTAGAGGAAAGGAAAGAAGTTCATTTGGACAAAGAATTGCAAAGAGGCCTTCGAAAACCTCAAGGAGCATTTGACTAGTGCACCTATTCTAGCAGTACCCGATCCATTGGGTGAATTCATGGTGTGTAATGATGATTCTTTGGAAGGTATAAGGGTAGTCCTTATGCAAGAAGGGTGTGTGATTACTTAAAAATATCGCAAACTCAAGGATCACGAGCTAAAATATCCTACACATGATCTTGAGTTAGCAGTAGTAGTTCATGCATTGGTTTGATGGAGACATTTTATTTTAGGACATTGGTTTGATCTTCATAGTGATCACCGCAGCCTACAATATATCTTTACCCAGCCTAATTTGAATGCTAGGCAGAGATGATCCATGGAATTCCTCTATGAGTATGACTTTGAAGTCAAGTATATTCAGGGTAAGGAGAATGTGGTAGCTGACACCTTGAGTCAAAGGAGGCATGAGATATCAACTTTGACTCTTGGTGTAGAGTTGCGGATTTGTATACTCCAAGAACTTCCTATAGATACTTGGTATTAGGAAGTGAGTGCAGAGATTGAATCAGGGAGACCTTTAGAGGGCATATTTTCATGTTATGTTCTAGAGAAAAATGGTCTTTTGCATCACACAAGATGGATATATGTACCTCTATCAGATGATCTTTGTAAATTGATTCTATCTGAGGCGCATCATGCACCTTACTTGACACATCCAGGTGTCAAGAAGATGCATGCAAATCTTAGATAGATTTATTATTGGATCGATATGAAACAAGACATTGCTAATTATGTGGCAAGATGCCTAGAGAGTCAGAGGGTTAAGGCAGACCACCATCACCCAGCGGGGCTTTTACAACCTAATCTCATTCCATCATGGAAATGGGATATCATATCAATGGATTTCATCGTAGGTTTGGCTATGAATCCTCACAGACACGATGCTATCATGGTCACTTTTGACCGATTGACCAAGGTGGCACACTTTTCTCCTATGAGGGAATCCTACACAACAACTTTAGTGGCTAAAGTATTTATGTAGGATATTGTGAGACTACATGGTATTCCCCACAAGATAAAATTAGATAGGGATCTAGTATTCACTTCTACATTTTGGACTTCTTTGCAGCATGATTTAGGAGCTCAGCTGAATTTTAGTTCAACATATCATCCTGAGACTGATGGTCAGATAGAGCAGGTTAATCAGGTATTAGAGGATATGTTGAGGATGTATGTCATGGACATACAGACTCACTAGGAGGACTATCTATACCTGGTTGAGTTTGCTTATAACAATGGTTATCATAGCTACATTGGTATGTCACCTTTTCAAGCTTTGACTGGTTGTCCTTGTCATACACCTTTGAGTTGGGATGGGCTAGAGGACCATATTGTGCTAGGGCCTGAGATTCTTTGAGATATAGAGTAGCAAGTAGAGTGCATTCAAGATAATTTGGTCATAACCCAGGATAGACTGAAGAAGTATGCAGATGCTCATAGGGTGGATAGATAGTTCAGAGTTGGTAATAGGGTATTCTTGATAGTGCGACCACGGAAGAGTCTGATCCATTATGGAAAGGGTTCAAAGTTCACACCTCATTTTATAGGCCCTTTTGAGATTATTGAGAGGATATGACTAGTTGATTACCGTCTTGCATTTCCGCCCAGCTTAGCTCACATTCATGATGTTTTCCATGTTTCATTTATTAGACAATATATTCCAAATGTGACACATATTCTTAATTAGAATGCCTTACAAGTAGAGGACATGCAGCTAGCTTTGGAGCTTGTTTGAATTCTGTATCAGCAGGATTTGACCCTCAAGGATCACACCATCAAGCAGGTAAGGGTCCAATGGGACCCTTCTAATGAGTCGTCGGTGACTTGGGAGGATGCAACGAGATTGTGAGATTTATATCCCTATTTGTTTGTAGGCTTCCAGGAGCAAGCCTAAGCTAAGGGGGGGTGAATGTAGTGCCCACCCTTTAGTAGATTTTAGTTATTTTGTTAAACTCTTTTTGGCCACTTGCACATGTGCATCGACTACTCTAGGTTCTATTGTAGTTGATATTATATGACTTTTCACTATATTTCAGTTAGTAAGAACTATGGATTTTGTGTAATTTGATATTATTATAGTTATACTTATGATCAATTTTATCATGTTTATCTCATGTTATGATTACATTTATGGTTATGGATTACTGACAATACTGACACTCTATTTATATGCACATGGATCATATGTATGCTTTTACTTTGTGTATAATGCGATTTTATGGTATGAGACAGGGTCATAGTTACTTGCGTGAGAGACCCATGTGACCTACCATTCTCAACCATTGCTTGTTACATATTATATGTATGCAGACGTGTGTCTTTGTGATGACAGGATTGCAAGTACCGGGCATCATCTTCCCTAAATTGTCAGGAGTGAGTGTGCCCTATCACACCATCTCAATGGTAAGAGGGGGGAGATAATGAATAGGTCCAAAACCATAACTTAAACCTTTTATTGTCCTAAATAGTGGACAAGATTCTATGTCTTCACCCTTCGAAATCCGTCTAGTGACGTGAATTCGAGAACCTTTCCTTGGGTCTGAGTTTCACTTGTTTTGGTTATGTCAGGTTTTTAGGTTGTATGTTATTAATGTTATATTTATTTAAATCATGTAATTATTAAATAACTAATCAAGAGGGTGTTTATCAATAAAAGTTTATTAAACTACCTTTGTTGAATTAATTGATTTAAGTGGATTCAACTTTTATTAAAAATGTGTAATAAAATTTTTAAGTTCAAAATTGAATTTAAGTTGTCTTTTGGAGGATAAAGATGAATTATTTTTGTAAATCAAATCTTTTGATTGCAAAGTCTATTGGAGTTACTTTTAACCTTAGGGGTAAGTTTAGAAACCCTAGTTTAGTAAAAAAAATCTATTTTAGGAAATTTTTGAGCTCTTCTCAATAACACAGAAGTTGAGGGATTCAAGCTCTGAATCTTGCCAAGGAGGAATTTTTGAAGTTTAAAGAACAATCTGGAAAGCTTGTTTGTGTATTGTTGGATTAGTGGTTTTAGAATTGTGAGGGTTTTGAGGTAGGATCCCAAATCTGAGTTTGTAGGTGTGTGTTTTATTATAAATCTGTTATTATGAAAGTTGTATTTTTGGATTTAGATCAGTTTTGTTAGATGGGTTTTGCTTGAAACTTTTGTTGTATACCCTAGGATGAATTAGGATCAATCTTGTGGATTCAGAATGGTAGTAAATGGATTACATAATCCAAATTTGTGAATTTTTGTAAATTTAGGAGTTACCCTTAGAAAATTGATGGTTATTCTTGAGGAATTCTCCAAAGTTAATTTTAATGCACAATCTGAGTTAGAAATTATAACCCATTTGATTAGAAGGCCAAGGATTTTAATATGTATATCTTTTCCCTTTAAACCTTATAGTTTTGGTGGTAAGATTAATTTAAATTAATAAAATAATTTTTTACTCCTGGTTATTTCATTTCAGAACTGTGTTTTCTGTACTTTATTTAAAAAAAGTTAAAAAAAAAAGAGAGTTTATATTTTGTTTTAGACAAATTAGTTATATTTTAAAAAGGTTTATTTTTTAAATATAATTTTAAAAGAATTGAGAGGGGGAGGGGTTCCCATTTCCCCACCCTTGACAGTGGTGTTTCTCATGCAGCTAGACTGTTGACAACAGTCTAGACTACCTACGATAGCTAGGCTGCCCGCAACAGTCATTGGGTGATGAAATTAAGTTTTTCCATTAGTATACTTAAGTGAAAAAACATGATAAAAGGTCATCGGTATAGGCATACCTGACAGATAGTACACTACATACCCAATGAGATGACAATGCTTGTCATGAAAATGCTAAGTATAAAATTGCCCGACAAACACTGACAAGTGTTGAACCAACGACAAAGCATAAAGGACATCACTGACGGTATAGTTTTATGAACATCATCGACAGAGAAAAAAAGGCATGGAACCCGATGAACAGTTCAATATAGGGACACCGACAGAGCAGAATCCTGACAGAGAAAAGAATGAAAGAAACCTGATAGAACTGACAGAGCAGCCCGAGCATCAGAACCGATAGTCAGTTACAGAACCCGCAAATAGTGGATCTGACTTTCCACGTCAGATAAAACATTGTAATTCTATTTATAGAGTTTTAATTTATTTTAAATCATTACTTGAGGGTCAATCAAGTATATTGTAATTGTTTTAAAGCATCCTAATGGATCTAAAACATAACTAACTAAAGATCAAGGTCAAGTTGTAAACCTTGAATCTAGAGTTAACTTGAAAAATGTGAATCAAGAATGGACCTAGAAACTAGTATATATAGATGTTCAATCATTGCAATAGATATAGTTGAAAAATTATTGTAGTCACGAAGAGCATCTAAGTAGCAGAAGTGAATTCATGCAAAGTTCAAAAATAGATCATATCAGTTCTCAAGAACACGGACAAGGCTATCGACGAGCATAAACAAGGTATCATTAAATCACTCAAGGTGATTACATATGCATTGTAAGCTTTATAGGATCTGTTATCAGAAATTAGAGATTGCATATACTATCAGATCAACATTTATAATGTAGTTGCATTCTAACAAGTGCATCACATCAGAAATCCTTTAGTAGAAGGTGGACTTAACAGTTCTTGGCAAATCTCTTAACAGAGTGCACACTTAACGGTGTTGCAAAAGCTTCAAACAAAGTAGATCCTAACAGGTCTCCACTCTAATACTCCTAATAGGGTAGATCATCAGAATTGATCAAATTGTAAGCCTTAACCAGCTCCCTTCTTATCTGTAGATAGTGAAGTTTTGTAGGTGACATCCCCACCGCAGTTTTTACTTCCTAACAGGAGTTTTCTGCGATATCATATCTTGAGTTATGTTTTATTTACTTTCATGTATGTTTCTTGAATGGTTACACATATAAAGAACTTATGTTATGATTTCACATACATAAATAAAGATGACTAGATAGATAGGTGAATATACAAATCTGATGACACAAAGGTTAATGGGCTAATCGCATAAAAGTTTTAGAGGTACTGATTCACCCCTCCCCTCTCAGTACATCATTCTAGTAATTTCAATAATTGGTATCAGAGCTAAGAATCTTTCTTGAAAAGATTAAATACTTAAGAGAAAAGATCAAGACAATGGAAAAGTACAGACTAGACAAGACTATTGAGAATGAGCAATTACAAATTTAGATTTACTATGAGCAGTACAAAGAGGCGAGAGTGAGCATGAGAAAGTTACTTGATGAAAGAAAGATTATGACATCTAGGCTTAATCAAAAATATTATCAAGAAGAGGAGATCCCAAATTGCTTCAACTCAGTTGAATCAACAACAAGCAAAGCACCAGACACATTAGTAGAAGAGATCACAAGTCTACAAGAGGTCAATCTACATCTGACAGAGCAAATCAAGATTTTGCAAATCAGTCAAGAGACTTAGATGGTAAAAATGATTGATGTCATGAATGATACAAGAAAATCTGAATCAGAGAGAACATTGGCTATTGATGATAGGAGGAAAATCACAGAGAAGCTACAAGAAAAAGAAAGAGAGATTCAAAGACTTACTGATCATCACCATGAGATTACCAATCAGAATATTCTTATGAGTCAAGAGGCAAACAGATCAAATACTGAACTCATTGAAAGAATATAGATCATCAGTGAGCTAAGAGAAGAGAATGAAAAGCTAAAGCATGAATTTAGAATTCAGAATCAGCACAATGAATTAATCAAAAAAGCTGAAGATAGCAATAAAAGAATGGATGATTTTCTTGACAGACAAAGAAGAGTCAACAACTACACAGGTCTAGGGTACACCGACAATGGAGAATCATCTAATCAATTAGATCAAAGGAATGCTTATACAACTCTAAGAACCAAGAAGTTGTCATGCAATCACTATGGAAAACCAGGCCACACCTCAAACATTTGTAGAAACAAAATGAAAGGTATTCCTCAATCACAATCTACTTTCATTGGTAATTGTTATAAATGTCACAAGAGAGGACACAAGGCACATGAATGCAGATCCAAGGTGACAAATCCAAAGAAGGAAACCTACATGGACAAGTACTGTCCTACCTGCAAAATGAATGGGCAGACACATCAGGAGTGCTGGAAAAAGAACAAGAAAGCATGGATGCCAAAAGAACCTAATAATGGCTACAAACCGACAAGAATTGGTAACTCATATGTTTGGGACTATAACACATGGATAAACTGCACAACATGTGGAAGGTATGGTCATATTGCTGCCAACTATATGAGAAAATGGACTAGAAGACCAAGAGGATGGACCAATCTAGGTATGGCATGTTTACATTGTCATAAGGTTGGACATGTGATAAAGATTGCAAAGACTGACTGACAGAAACAAGCACTTATCCCAATGGAAACACTATTGATGACATCAAGAAGATGAGAAACAAGATATGGAGAAAAGCTACAAACACTGAAGGTGCTGGAAAAAACGATGCAAATGATGATACCCCATCCAATGGATCTGGTGGCATCACTATTCCCAACTAAGTTTCACAAGTAAGTATGGAACTGCATTATGACAAGTTCTATTATGCATCGGTTTCATTACACATTGATCATATTGACAAAATTAGCATTATTGAAGATGCACTATATTGTTACTTGTAATATCATTGAAAAACAATTCCATCGGTTAATGGGTACCAATAAGCATTGGTGAACACACACAGTAAAATTGACACTACTTACCGAAATGTATCGGGTATTACACAAAGGCCAAGTCGCTAAGTGTAACCGACAGACATCGGTGATCTTTGAGCCGACATAGGTTGTCATTGCCATCTTACCAAAAATCATTGGTGAAATCACCAAAGCTACTAGCTACCTTGAAACTTTGTGCCTTCACCATCGATGTTATTTATGCCACAACCAACGAACTCAGTCTTTGTACACCGACGAGTTATTGGGCATTAATAACAATTTAGGGCACAAAATGTTATAAAAGTGTGACATAAGAACTCATTTCGCACCCGCAATTTTTGAGCAATGAAGTAGAGCTAAGCAGAGTGATTGAATAACAGATTGAAGTGCGACCTCAGCAAGATTCAAACATGACTCAATAAATTCATGAGCGATCATAGAGATTCAGTAAGTACCTACAATCACCGACCACACTATGTTTAAATTATGGAAAGCCCTAAATTTCAAAATATGATGGCATCTACTTCAAGAACAGAAAAATTGAAAGAGGATAAGAAGAAAACAATTAATATTATTAGCAATAGTACTTGTGGTTAACCTAAATACAAGTTACACCTAGAAATTGCATCGCAACCTGATGATTCTAGAGCATTCTCCAGAATCCCACCTAGGGTTTTGCTGGTAGAGGATGTAAGGTACTATACACATTTCAAGATCTCAGAAATAGGAGATCTAGACCTAGATAAGTCCTATAAGGCACTATGTGATGACACTGGAAACTTGAAAGAAGAGCACAAGCATCTGGATGTGAAAGGTCTGACAAATGCATTACACTTTCCTAGGGTTTTTAAGATCGAATGGATATGGATAGTTCTTAGCAGAATGCATAACTAGACATTGTGGCTTGATGAGCCTAAACGAATAACAAAAGATGTTATTCATGCGGTTACTGGATATCCCACAACTGACAAGCCAAAAGCTCACAAGCACCCATCCAGAAAGGAAGTAGAAAATTTAACAGGTGCAAAATCAGATAACAGAGGTCTCAAGGTTAACACCATCACCGACAAGGAACTTAAGTTTGGTGCATGTGTAGTAGGATATAAAATATTTCAGGCCAATAGAATGAATAGCATAGCAAGCACTGCTATGAGCACAACCTACAAGATCGTCAAACAAGGAAAGAAGATGGATCTTTCAGAAATATTGTTAAATCAACTTGAGGAGAACATGAACACTATAAGGTCATCAAGGACAAACACTTGTAAGTTTGGTTCTCTTATTATGTGCATATTCTTTTACTTTGAAGAATGTTTTCCTTCAATAGGCAAAGTAGTATGGGAAATAAGCAAACCAGTCACCATACAGATATGTGAGCACATAGAATCATTAGGTATAGATTTTAATAAGTTAATGAATGAATATTTCAAAGGATTTAAGGAAAAGATGCAAGCAAGAAGAA
The DNA here is from genome assembly GCA_018584345.1 of Thuja plicata. Taxonomy (NCBI): domain Eukaryota; kingdom Viridiplantae; phylum Streptophyta; class Pinopsida; order Cupressales; family Cupressaceae; genus Thuja; species Thuja plicata. Next base: position 589,705 of record MU226708.1, read on the forward strand.
GGATACCAGATATTTTGATAGAAGAACACAAGAATGATATATGTTTTATGGTAGATACTGATTTCACTTATATCAAACCAATAGTACCTAGAAAATCTTGGCTATCACCACTGGATTATGAAATCCAAACAGGACAACCTACAAAATGCATCAAGGCACTATTGAATGAGCCATTGGACAACAAGCAAACAAGATTTGGCACTTATGAAGAAGCCAAACTAAAAATCAAGTCAGATCTTGTTGTCAAGAAAGTTGTAAACAAGAACAAAATGGTAAAGAATTTAATGAAGAAATTTGCAGTTAATAAAGAAGGTGAAGAGGAAATAGAAGGAAAGGAGGAAGAAACCAAGGGTCAGTCACCCATCAGTGAAGATACGGAAAAGAGTGATTCAGAGGCTACACAGTCAGATTCACCACCTCCTCCTCCACCTAAGAAATTAAGGACAACAACTACTTCGAGGACAAGAAGCCAAACAATAAAGGAAGCAAATCCTTCACTATTGAAGAAAGAGAGAGTGAGAACCTACAAGAGGAAACCAGTCTCACCAAAGGGGAAACAAACCAAAAGGAGGAAGTTCCTTAGAACAAAAGAAGATCTAGATGACTCATCTATGGATGAAGCTGACCTAGAAGTACAAAAAGGGAAAGAACCCTTGATCCCTAAAACCTTTAATGAAATATGTAAAACATTTCAGAATCACAATCTATTTCAGATCCTAATATTAGGAAATGGTTGAAACTTGATCTAGATGATCAAAATAAAATTGAAAAAACTATAATAGCTAAAATGTGCAAACACAAGTATGTTCCACTTCAATTCAAGGAATATGAAGTACCCAAGGAGCTAATAGACAGATTGTCTGCAAGATGGACATTTGCACTTCATAAAGAAAAAGAGATAAGAGAAACAGTACTTCATAAAGAAAAAGAGATAAGAGAAAGAGTACTTGCTACTCTTATGCCTTTTGATTCAAAGAGGGAAGAGATAGATGAAATGATGAAAAAATATGATAAGGAGTTCTCACCCAAACTGAGAGCATACAAATTTCTTAAAGGGAAGCTAATTGAGCTAGATCAGGAAAGCATTAAGTAGTGTAAAATACTCAATATGCCCACTAAGGAAGCTAGCCCGAAGAAAGAACACATCATCATTAAAGATGCATAGGGTGATTCATCAGTTAAATTGGACAGAGAAGACAGTGATACAATAGGAAACAACAATACTGAAGTTGTAGATGAGGTATGGCCCGATACTACTCTTGACAAAACACAAAGTGAAGAAAGCAAAATTCCACCAAGCCCAACTCATATTGACTTGGATGATGAAGCAGAGGTTACCAAAGAAGAATTGACAATAAAAGGTAACATAAATGAGGATGTCAATGATGAAACATGGTTGGATAATATCGTTAATGACATTAGAGGAAAAGACCCTGCAGAAGAGGTGCAAAAAGATGAAGATGTCATTGTTTCACAAGGTGATACCGATGGACAGGACACACTTACTGACACTGCAGAGGTAAATACTCCAACCAACATACAAATATTGATAGAAGCTATTGATATTAACTCTAGTCAAGAGAAATCATCTAAGAAAGATGATAACATACCCGAGGACATGAGTACTGATAAAATTAAATATTTATCAGACACACAAAAGAATATAGAGACAAAGATGAAGGATGCAACTGAAACTCAACAAAAGTTGTCTATTTAAAAGGAAAAAGGAGAAGATACTAACAAGGATGAGACATTGAGAAAGGATGAGGAAAAAGAAAAGAGTGAAGAAGTTAAGCAAGATGATAGCATGCAAGAAAAGGAAGAAAAATTTGTTGATACACCCAAGGCCACTGAAGAGACATCTTCACACAACCAACAGGTGGACTCTAAATAGTGTGAGTGTGATAATGGGTACCTGTTATATGGACACAAACACTTCAATAGATCATTATTTTAGCACATGGGGTTAGTAAAAAGCATGAAAACATAGCAAACCCTCTAAAAGCGATCTATTGCCTTC
>MU226708.1:613186-623540 GCA_018584345.1 Thuja plicata
CATCCTCCCTATTCTTTCTCTCACATTCCAACTATATCCCCTTTTCTCTCAACCCCTTCAACCAAGTCAATAGTAGCCCTAGGATCTTCCACCTTTCATTCTCCACCCTAGGATTGTGCCACCTAGGCTTAAGTCCTCCAAAATCCTATAAAAGGAGCCCCATTCCCCCTTTGTGATCTAGTAGTGAGCATTCAAGCAATAGGTAATCAAGCATTCAAGAAATCAGCCATTTTCACAAGCATCCAAGCATCCATTTCAAGCAATCAAGCATTTTCACAAGCATTCCATCATCCATTTGCATAATCAAGGTTTTAGACCATTTTGCATTCATTTCACATAATCTCCACACTTTGGTAGCATCTTGGACAAAATAGCTTCATTTGGAAATCTGAGAGCTCAACATACATTCAAGAAACCAAAGCTAGGAGGGTAATGGAGACAAGCTACATTGGGTAGGTGAAGGTAACTTTATTGTTTTTCTTCATTTAAACTTGTAATCTTCATTGTGTTTGCATTTAGATTGATTTATTAGTTAGATTGATTAATATCTCATTTAGAGTAGTTGCACATCTATTCTGCATACAGTTAGCATGCAACCTATGCTCCAAACACAACCCTTCGTAAATTCATCGACACTTTCTCAATGCCTTTAGAAACATCCAGTCCTAATCTTTTGTATTCATATCTATCTTAGAACAAACACACTTCAATTCAATGTATAAGACTTGGGATCAAATCATGACTGTCCTAGTTATGACCGTTTCAATAGTATTGTACTATGTTGCTTATAAATTTTGAACCTGAAAATATTTGGAAATTCACTCCGGTCAGAGTGTAGAGAATGAGGGTTTTTAATACATATTAAAAATGGAGAAAGAACCAATGGTTTAATACATAATTATGCCCCCCGTACACAGACTAAAATTTACTGTAAAACAAAACTCAGAAATTGAGGGTTTCAAACAGTTTTTACAAAAACCTTTTGGATCTCTTACCAGATATCATGACACATGTTCAAATTTGTCTTAATAGAATTATAAATCATTTCCATCCATGTTCCAATCATTTATTATGTGCATACAATCCCTTAACACACCGTACAATGCAAGAAATCAAAATCATGAAGTGGCTATCTCAGAAAATAACCAAAAGAAAAGAATTGTCTTTTCATTCAATAACTTACAAATAACCAACACATTCTAATTATTTATAGAGAGACAAATGGATTGACATGTTTTTCCATCACATTCCTATGGATTCGTTAACTCCTTTTCTTGCAAACTTTCTGACTGTCTCCAATTTGCAGAAGTCGAGAAGCAGTCACAGGTAATTGATCAACCAAATTTGAACCAGACCTCTAACTTGCCTTCTCTATTCAAAATTAGAAAATAATCTATCATTTTGTAATGTTCCATGATAATTGAAATTGTTCTCAACCACCTTGAACCAACCATTTAACATTAACAACATTTTGTTGCATCTTTTGCAACTTTTGCAAGTTTTACCTAGTTTTGCATCTTTTGACATTTTTAAAACAAATGACCTTGTAAGTTTGTGAAGACCTTATAAATATATCAAAATAGAATAGACATGACCTTTTACAACTTTCTTACCCTTCAATGGGTTCTTTTACATCATTTTGATCATTTGACCCATCTAGGTCCCAAATGGACAACTTTTACAACTTTGGCTTTACATAGCCTTGTATCATGATTTCAAATGACATTACAATTCAAATATGAATAAATTGAATCCTTTCATGATTAAAAACCTTTTGATCCTCCTGGGATGCTTTTTTCTAGGTGCTCCTACACCATACTACCGACCTTAAAAAATTTCCAAGTCTCTTTGGAAATGTGGACGCTATACCCTACAAAAATTTGGACTCCAAACTGCATCTTCAACGTTGTCTCCATTTGTGCCTTTGTCTCTTGGAATTATTCTTTGGCATGATACCTTTAGTGTACCATGTATTCAAATTGAGACTCCCATGAATGGGTTTCATATGGTTGCTTCTCTAGACTCAAGTTCACTCCTCCATGCTGCTTCACAACCAACAACTTTTGTCCCTCACTTGGGAGTTCCTTCACTCCTCTCTCCCCAGTCTCTTGGAGACACACAATGTACCATCTCCTCTAGCCCTGGATCATCTCCTATGATCCTCATAGTAGACCTCCGTGTCCACTCATCTGCAATGAGTGAACGTGCACCTGCAACCATCAAACTTCAACAACAAGAATCAATTCCCAAAACTCTTTCTCAGCCCAGATGTTTCACTGAGATTCTATACCAATATGATGCAGAGAATTGGGGGAAACCATCATTATCTTAGGATCATGCTGATCCAATCAAGCATTTTTACACATCCTTGTTCAAATTCAGATTTCTAGAGGCATCATCAATCATAACTTTTAATTTCCTCAAAGCACCAATCCACCTTTAGGATCCAAGCAAACTGAACATTTAAGGATCCAAGCAAAATGAACATTTATAAACTCATACCATTAAATTTTTTTCAAAGAACAAACAACATCAGTCTTGACCACATAATTAGGTCTTGGTAATAACATCTCGTGTAGATACACAACTAGTTATCACAACTCATTCACATATTTCAAAGTCCTACTATAAATTCATTCTTATCAGATGGTTTAGGCTTTAACCTATCTGACCACAATATTACTCATTCACAAAAAACATTATTTCATACCTTAAAAGAGTCCTTTCATTATGTCCTGAAGTTCATACCTGCACTCAATCAGTAACATTGAATATAGATTTGTCATTTCCCATTGTTACCATGCAACCTATGCTCCAAACACAACCCTTAGTAAATTCATCAACACTCTCTTAATGCCTTTAGAAACATCCAATCCTAATCTATTGTATTCATATCCATCTTAGAACCAAAACACTTCAATTCAATGTATAAGACTTGGGATCAAATCATGACTGTCCTAGTTATGACAGTTTTGATAGTACTGTACTCCATTGCTTATAACTTTTGAACCCGACATTATTTGAAAAATCGCTATAGTCAGAGTGTAGAGAATGAGGGTTTGGAATACATATTAAAAATGGAGAAAGATCCAATGGTTTAATACATAATTATGCCCCCCGTACAGAGACTGAAATTTATAGTCAAACAAAACTCAGAAATTGAGGGTTTCAAATAGTTTTAACAAAAACCTCTTGGATCTCTTATCAAATATCATGATACATGTTAAAATTTGTCTTAATAAAATGATAAATCATTTCCACCCATGTTCCAATCATTTTTTATGTGCATTCAATCCCTTAACACACTATACAATGCAAGAAATCAAAATCATAAAGTGACTCTCTCAGAAAATAACCAAAAGAAAAGAATTGTCTTTTCATTCAATAACTTACAAATAACCAACACATTCAAGTCATTTACAAAGATACAAATGGATTTACATGTTTTTCTATCACATTCCTATGGATTCGTCAACTCCTTTTCCCTATAAACTTCCTGACTATCTCCATTCTGCAGAAGTGGAGAAGCAGTCAGAGGTAAATGATCAACCAAATTTGAACCAAACCTCTAACTTGCCTCATATATTCAAAATTTGACCATAATCTATCATTTTGTAAGTTGGAATTGTTCTCAACCACCTTCAACCAACCATTTAACCTTAACAACATTTTTTTCATCTTTTACAACTTTCACAAGTTTTATCTAGTTTTGCATTTTTTGACATTTTTAAAACAAATGACCTTGTAAATTTGTGAAGACCTTATAAACATATCAAAATATACTAGACATGACCTTTTACAACTTTCTTACCCTTCCATGGGTGCTTTTACATCATTTTTATCATTTGACCCATCTAGGTTCTAAATGGACAACTTTTACAACTTTGGCTTTACATAGCCTTGCATCATGATTTCAAATGACATTACAATTCAAATATGAATAAATTGAATCTTTTCATGATTCAAAACCTTTTGATCCTCCTAGGATGATTTTGTGCTAGGTTCTCCTACACCATACTAGCGACCTTGAAAATTTTCCAAGTCTCTTTGGAATTGCGGACACAATACCCTACAAATATTTGTACTCCAAACTGCATCTTCAAATTTGTCTTCATTTGTGCCTTTGTCTCTTGTAATTATTCTTCTACATGATACCTTTAGTGTACCATGTCTTCAAACTGAGACTCCCATCAATGGAGTTCATATGGCTTCCTCTCAAGGTGTTGCTCCAGACTCAAGTTGACTCCTCCATGTTGCTTCACAAAGAACAAATTTTGTCCCTCACCTTGGACTCCCTTCATGCCTCTCTTCCCAGTCTCTTGGAGACACACAGTAGACCATCTCCTATGGCCCTAGATCATCTCCTATGATCCTCTTAGTAGACCTCCATGTCCACCCATCTACAGCGAGTGAACGTGCACCTGCAACCATGAAACTTCAACAACAAGAATCAATTACTAAAACTCTTTCTCAGCCCAGATGTTTCACTAAGCTATGATATCAATATGAAGTAGAGCATCGGGGGAATCTATCATTATGCTAGTACCATGCCAATTCAATCAACCATTTTCACACATCCTTGTTCAAATTCAAATTTCTAGAGGCATCATCAATCATAACTTTCAATTTCCTCAAATCACCAATCCACCTTTAGGATCCAAGCCAATTGAACATCTATAAACTCGTACCATTGAATGTTTTTCAAAGAAAAAACAACATCAATCTTGACCACACAATTAGGTCTTGGCAATAACATCCCTTGTAGATACACAATAAGTTATCACATCTCATTCACTTATTTCAAAGTCCTACTAGAAATTCATTCTTATCAGATGGTTTAGGCTTTAACCTATCTGACCACAATATTACTCATTCACAAAAACCAGTATTCTATACCTTACAAGAGTCCTTTCATTATGTCCTGAAGTTCATACCTGCACTCAATTAGTAGCACTGAATATAGATTTTTCATTTCCCATTGTTACCATGCAACCTATGCTCCAAACTAAACCCTTAGTAAATTCATCAAGACTCTCTCAATGCCTTTAGAAACATCCAATCCTAATATTTTTTATTCATATCCATCTTAGAACAAACAGACTTCAATTCAATGTATAAGACTTGGGATCAAATCATGACTATCCTAGTTATGACAGTTTTGATAGTACTGTACTCTATTGCTTATAACTTTTGAACCCAACATTATTTGGGAAATCACGCTAGTCAGAGTGTAGAGAATGAGGGTTTGTAATACGTATTATAAATGGAGAAAGATCCAACGGTTTAATACATAATTATGCCCCTCGTACAGAGACTGAAATTTACTATCAAACAAAACTCAGAAGTTGAGGGTTTCAAATAGTTTTTACAAAAAACTTTTGGATCTCTTACCATATATCATGACACATGTTCAAATTTGTCTTAATAGAATGATAAATAATTTCCATCCATGTTCCAATCATTTATTATGTGCATTTAATCCCTTAACACACCGTACAATGCAAGAAATCAAAATCATGAAGTGACTGTCTCAGAAAATAACCGAAAGAAAAAAATTGTCTTTTCATTCAATAACTTACAAATAACCAACACATTCTCATTGTTTACTGAGAGACAAATGGATTTACATGTTTTTCCATCACATTCCTATGGATTCGTCAACTCCTTTTCTTGCAAACTTCCTGACTGTCTCGAATCTGCAGAAGTGGAGAAGTAATTAGAGGTAAATGATCAACCAAATTTGAACTAGACCTATAACTTGCCTCCTCTATTCAAAATTCGACCATAATCTATCATCTTGTAATGTTCCATGACATTTGGAATTGTTCTCAGCCACCTTAAACCAACCATTTAACCTTAACAACATTTTGTTGCATCTTTTGCAACTTTTACCTAGTTTTGCATCTTTTGACATTTTTAAAATAAATGACCTTGTAAATTTGTGAAGACCTCATAAACATATCAAAATAGAATAGACATGACCTTTTACAACTTTCTTACCCTTCCATGGGTGCCTTTACATAATTTTGATCATTTGACCCATTTAGGTCTTAAATGGACAACTTTTACAACTTTGGCTTTACATAGCCTTGCATCATGATTTCAAATGACATTACAATTCAAATATGAATAAATTGAATCTTTTCATGATTCACAACCTTTTGATCCTCCTGGGATGCTTTTGTGCTAGGTGCTCCTGCACCAAGGAGGGGAGATCTGATTTGGAAAAAAGAGAGAGAGATGACCGATGGAGGTATTTTGTGATTTGTTAGTCTGAGTGCTCACTTTGTACTATTCATTATTTTTTATATGGAGTCATCCTTCATTTCATAATGTACTGGGTACTCAATTTCACTGCATTAAGCTTCCATCTTGCATTGTTCATTTTGTATTGTACTGAGCTTTCTTCTTCCATTGATATTAGATCTACCCTGCATCATGTATTCTGTTAGAAGATTTGAGGATTGGATTAGGCTATTTTTGGGATTGGATTAGTCAATATCGAGATTGAATCAATCCTATATTCTATATTCATTTGGGTACTCACTTTGTACTGTAATGATTTTTCCACTTTTATTTTTTGGTGCGTGTATTTTGCATTAGGATAACTGTTAGAATAACCTGAGTTTATGTTTTCTTAAGCTAGAACATAATGCATTAGGCTTAGAATTAGTATACTTTAAGACATGTTTCTTTCTATAGAATGCAATAAATTAGGTGTGTTTCTTTCTCTGGAATGCAATAACTTAGGCTAAGCATTAGCATTGCTACATTTTATTTTGAATATTTGTTTGTTCTTTACATCCTATTTTAATGGCCATTTTATGGCTTGGTAGTTGGATTGAAGCATGCTCTGATTTGAAATGGTTTATGTTTGCATGGAACCGGGCCCTTGCCAAGCATTTATTTAATTATGTTTGTGCAGTGAATTAGGCAATGATATACACATATTGAATTGGCAGCTCTATTTGCATTGATTTATCTTGGAATATCTCGTAGGGTTATAATTGGTCTGACTTTTTTTTTTTCTCTGTGTGTTAATGTTTGTAGCTTCAGTTGTATGATCATTAGAATACATATAATATAGGTTGATTAATAATAATATATTATATATGTTATATTATTATTAATCATATGAAATTTAATATTCAATATTAAATTATTAAATTATTCTTGATTAATAATTGATTGATGAAATATTATAAGATTGATTAACTTATAATTAATGGGAAGAGGCACGTCCTTTCTTATAAATACTAATGAATAGACATGTCCCATGAAGGGACATGTCTCTCCTAGCCTCATTTCCAATATAAATGAAAGAGATGTTGTTGCATTTGGAAAACACATACAACATAGAGTACTATTACATTTGCAGCTATCCTAAAAATTTAACAGGGTATCAAAGCCAAACTGCAAATGTAAGAGAGTAGTTTGTGGATGGTGAATGTGTGACTGTCTTAGAAAATACAGTCTTAGTACATGGACCATATCTCACAATTCCATTGTTGGATTTTTCTTAATTTTGGATATATTGGTGCAAAACAAATTTGGAAGAATCTCACTGGAGAGATTGAAGTGAAAGTGTGGGGTTCAAAAGTTAACACAGACTGTGTACGGGTCTATGTGAAATTCCTAAAAGCGGCTTTCATTAAAGAGATATTAATTTGTTATGATCATGGTCAAGCATTAACAAAGAAGCATGCATTCAAGGAAGGGTGATTCTTTATAGAAAGAAAGCATAAATTATAGAGTGTCACCTCACTTGGAGAAATCAAGTCATTTCATAGGAAGACATGAGAATTGTTCAACGATATAAGAGTGGAAATTGTACATTGTGGGGGGAGAATAATAACCAATTTTACATTTCCAATTGAACCATTCTTAGTGGGGAGATAATTCAAAGGGGATATGTCTCTCAAATAATCTGAGAAGGTGTTTTATGATTTGATGTATATGGACCTTCATTGAAGAAACTTGTGTGAAGGATGTTGATGTGAAAATAAGTATTTATTATCCTTGAATATTATATTTATCTACTCATTGTAGTATCTCTCTTATTTGTATTTCTATACGTATTATAAAAGCTATTTGCCTTGATCTTTTCTGAGGATTCTCTTATATGAAAAGGAGAATTGACGTCAGATTCAAATGGAGTATGATGCTCCATTAGAAGCATCATTGATGAGGAGATCAGATGATTGATATTCAGAGGGAGTTCGAAAGTCCATATGTGTGACTACATGATTTTAATGGGTCTACCTCCTGTGTACATCATAAGGAAGTGACGATTTCCAAATGATTATCACTTGTATTTGCAGAAGTTATTGGAAGGTGGTGACCTTATACTAACTTAAATCATGATATACATTATCTATAATGTTGAAACAGATCATGATGAATTAAAGCAACAAATAAGTGGTAGATGTCATTAAATTGACAGTCTATGAGTTGTTTGCTTAAATATATCTTTTGAAGAAACAACTAAGTGTTAGATGTCATTAAATTGACAGTCTATGAGTTGTTTGTATAGATACATCTTGTAAAGCAACAACTAAGTGTTGGAAACACTGAGAAGGGGGTGGGGGGGGCAAATCAGTGTTTAACTAATTATTTTATTTCAGCAACTTTAAACATAAACTTGAAGCTTAACACAAGAACACATAACACATGATATGATTATGGGGAAACCTTGATCATAGGAAAACCTCGGTGGGAATTAGTACCCACAAATATTGCACTAGTATAATGAACCTGTTAAAGTTCCTTTGCCTTGTTAGGAGCAGTCTTTACAATGCAAGTACAATGACCTTGTTAAAGGCCTGACCCTATTAAGAGTCTTTTACAAACAACCCTATTAGGGGTGAGGAATCACTATCCAAGATCTCATAGCTCAATGAAAAGGAAGGCTACAACCTCCTGAGAATAGATATACACTATATCCAAAAGTGAACTACTCTATATGACACAGATGTTTGATCAGTTCCAGTTATGCACTTATGCTCTTATCTTCTTTAAGGGCTCTATCTCATATTGACATCTTTATACTATACTTTTATATCTTTTCTCTGCATATTTCTTCGACACTTCAAATATATCTTTTCATTACATATATATATGTTTATGCCTGAATAGACGCGACTATAAACAAGACCTTAGTCGGCCCAAAAACAACATTCACAACGCTTCCAAAAAAAATTGGCTTAAGCGTGTTTACAATAATGTTTAATACATGATTACAAACTTATTACAATAGGCGCTTAACCTTTACACAACAAAAGATTACATGCTAATCAAAAAACCTGAAGTCGGCTCCATACTCTGTATTCTGAATTGCTAGTGTACTTGTTCTTTTTGTAACTTATCTGTACTGACATTCCATACCATGCATGTATAGGGTAAGCATAAAAAAATATCATAGAGCTTATGTCTAAAGGTTCTTAGTCTGAATCGGTCGTACGCATGTGCACTGGTGCTCTGATCATCTGTGTATCTCTGTTCTGTATTGTCTTCTATACTTAGTCAATTTTCACTACAAAGTTTGCTGTCAAGACTTCATATGAATTTTTTGCCATAATGACAACACAAAATAAGTCATATATTCCCTGGGAGTCAACTTGCCAACAATCTCCCCCTTTGTCATTAATGGCAATAAAGGAATGTGGCCAAGTTACTCAAAACTGACTAACACCAAAACTGTATATTATCTTCTTTTAACATATACTATATCATGTTTCTTTGCATATATACACTACTCCCCATACATACTTTACTCCCCCTTTGACATTAATGACAAAGGTGTCAAAATTGTAAGTCTCTAGATACTTACTCCATGTATACATCTAGATAGGCTATCTACAAATTATTCATCTCTTGCTGCCAGAATGCCTTTAGTGCATCAATTGTTTGTATATGGGCGCATAAGGCATATGTAATATAATCCATCTTTGTCAAATACATGTTAGGTCCTTGATCATAGGTAGCAATGGTTGCATCAATCTATTTAATGTTCTCATCCAGAACTGCTAAGGAGGGCGCAAGTGCATTTCTCAGTTGAGTTTGCCTAATCCTTATCTCACTGATCTCCATTTTAGCTTTTTCTATCTTGTCTAACTGACCTTGATAGATATTTTTGTAGACATTTATGTCTTGGGATGATGTTTCAACTGATTGTCTTATGTTATCAACCAATATGTCTGCCTCTTCTATCTTTTTGATATGTTCAACGGTGAGTTTACCTCTGTCCATGCAATTTGCTATAACCTTTCTGCCTTTTGATGCCAACTCTTTCAACATTGTCTGACCAATCTTTAATGACTTTAAATCTAAGGAAAAATTCTTTATCAGTTCATTC
>MU226708.1:642126-679193 GCA_018584345.1 Thuja plicata
GGTGGAGTATTTGCTGTGTCAGGAGACAAGTAATTTCAGAATTTCATACAGTAGATTGTCCAGTTCGTAGCAGACCTTAAGTAGAATATTCGCTGAGTGTATCTATATATATTTTTGCCAGTAATTTTCGCATGTGCAGACCTGTATGCAATTTTCGCCACTTTACCAATTTTTCACCTGTAATAATATATATTTTTAATTATAATATAAGAATTATAATTAGGATTTATTTCATCTAGTGCAAGATAGATAGCTAAAATTAAAATTAAAATTAAAATAATACATGATTTTTTATTCTAATAAAGAAAAATATTTTTCATGATTTTTTTACTTAAATATTTATTACATATACTTTAGAAAAATTTAAATAGAAATTAAAAAATAAAAATAGTTGATTATAATTGGTTGAATGGATTTTTTTAATCACTCATTAAAAAAATCATTACAATAATATCTAGCTAATGGCAAATACTAATAATAAGGAAAACACAAATTCTTAAATATTTATTACATATACTTTAGAAAAATTTAAATAGAAATTAAAAAATAAAAATAGTTGATTATAATTGGTTGAATGAATTTTTTTAATCACTCCTTAAAAAAATCATTACAAGCTAACGGCAAATACTAATAATAAGGAAAAAGAAAAGAAAGGCCTGACAAACCATATAAAATACCAGTCCTATAATTTAAGCATTCGCCTTTAGTACCAAGAAATCGCCGACTTGAAATAAAACCAACGAAAGCCTTCTTTCAATCTTCCTGCAACGAAACTGCCATAACAATTCAATTCAATTCAATACAAACGTAATACTGAAGCAGGATAATCGATCGAATTAGACTGAAAAATATCTCTACTTACATTTTGTTCTTTATCACCAGAGGTCCCGTGAATTAGAAATCATTTTTCCTTGATAAGAAATCGACCCAATTGATCAATATCATAACCCACCGGGTTGGAATGGAGTTTGATTACAGGAAAGGCGGATCAAACAGAGGTCAAATGGGGGCAGGAGGAGGAGGAGGAACACCATATGATGGATCGAGGCCAATGTACAAACAACCCTATGGGGTCTCTCCATATGCTCAGGCCCCCAATTCTTATTATCCCACTGTTGGTCAAAGTTCTGGCCCTCCCATCAGCAGGCCGCCTCCTCCAGTCCCCGTTTCTTCTTCTTCCTCCTCTTTACCATGTAAATCAACATAAGCCCTCAATTTTATTTGTAGTTTTACTGTTTTATATTCCATGATGTATTCAAATTTCTTAACCACTCTTGTTATTGTCTAATCAGTAAATTTTATGTTTGATATTGATTTAGTTGATTTTCAGTTTTTTCATAATTGTAATTGAGATCGATATATAAAAGATCCAACATCTAAGGACAGGCCTAAGATTTATGTTTTATGATATATACAAATTTGTTAGAATCCCATACTGAAACTCTAAGTTTTATGTCAGTACTACCTGCCCTAATTTTGCATTTGCTGATATAGCTGTATCTTTAAAAATCACAAATTGTTCTTAATCGATACATTTTAAGTCGGAGATCAATACCTCGTACTCGAATTTTATATTTTACGGTATACCGAAATCTGTGAGAAGCCCAGGTTTCAGCGTCTTTACCATTTTGAATGAAAAGGACTCTGCATATTGTCAATCTTGAAATTGAGATCTATGTAGAATAGATCCTAGAAACATCAAATAGTAAGGATGTTGAATTGTGTAATAGGAAGTATTAGATGACACTAGTAAATAGTATACTATGTCAATTTTTTGAGAAATCAGTTGCAAAATGTTCCATATATAGAATTCATGAAGACAAAACCAATAGGACAAGTAAGTTAATTTATTCTATTTTTAACAAGAGATTGTTATTCTTATCGTTTGACTTAGAATTCAGGTGCTTGTTTACGCTTTTTCAGATGTTTTAATAGGATTATGCACAGTTTGCCATAAGCCAAGCAATTCTTGTATCCAAGAATTGCATCTAATTGGTTGAGGAATTACCCTAACCTCGTGAACCAACAAAATGTAACTGTTTCAACTTTCATCCCTCTACCCAGCACATGATTTTACCCTACTCAATTGTGTGTTGATTGAAAGAGTGTCAAGTAGAGGTTACCTAATGGCTGGCAGCATGCACAGTTTATTTGAGGAGGATAAGATCAAGTAGACAACTAGTTTGATTGTCAAGATTCATAGCAGGAGATCGGTTATGGAAAATACTATGGAGTTAGTTTAGGGGTGTGTTTCGTGGTCCCTTAGACTGATGGTCTTGTGGACATCATTAAAATTCTTCAATTTAATTCAATTCAATAATACTTAAAGACTAGAAATAAGGAAGGCAATTGACTAGTGAACGAAGGTAGGGGAAACCCTAATGTCAGGTGTTGAGAGATAATACTCTTGGGCGTTTATTGGTTGTGGTAGTTTTTCCTGCAATCAGGCATAATCCTTGGGTTCTGGAATTGGCTGGCCTCTACCAACTTTATGAGGCTCCTGCAGCAGAATTTCTTTGCAGCTGAGCTTGTTTGTCCTAATAATGACAGGTTGTTTGAAGTTTTGAACCTTAAGCGTTGCCAGTTCATATGTATTAGGTGCAGCACCATTGGTTATCATGTAATATGCAAATAGATTCTTAATACTTATATATAATAAATAAAATATGGCTGTCTTTGTTAATTATGGAATTGTTCTTTTTTCTTTGGGAATTATTTTATATAATTCTTCCTTTGTTACGATCTTTCCCTTTTTTACTTTCATTCAACTTTTAACTGCAAATCAAGAAAGAGAAGAGAGAGATTATTTAAGTTTATCTTTGTATATAGAAATCTTTATTTAAACGTCTAAACTTTGAATATTATGCCCATGCAGCAGGAACAGGCATCAGAGTTGCCATAAAACCAGAATACCGAATCACACCTCCGGTACAAGTTTGATCATCTTTTACATGCTTTCCTCTGTTTTTGAAATTAACATTTTACTATACCCATGTTTGATTGATTATTTGTTTTTAGCATTGCAAGAAAAATTTATTAATTGAGATTGTTTTTACCTCTACATATACAAGCTTTCCATTTCATTAATACATTGACTGTAGTTACTATAAGCAGAATCAACTTTTCATACTTCTGACATTTGTATATTTCTTACTGTTTGTGATGTATGTGTTCTTGCGTGATTCAATACCTTTTTCTGCACATGGTATATTATTTTGCAGCAACTTGAAGTATTAACATCGATCATCTTGTTCCAACATGTGTGTAGTTTACTCTGCTGTTTTAACATTTCGGCCAGATATGATATGACCAAACATCTTTAATAGCTTTATTTTGTCAATTCGACTGTCTTATATGGTGCACTTCTCCGCCCATTCTAACATGGTTCCTTTTAACACAATTGATTTTGTTCTACCTGGCAAATATCTCTTAAACCTTCCCAACTATTGGGGTTCGAACTGATTACAACCTGTTTTTGGAATACTCCATGTGAAATCACCTACTTCTTTCAGTAGTTCTCATGTCATTTCCACCTTCCCTTTGAGCTTCCAATTGGGAGAATTTTTCTTGATCAATGCGTGAATACATATTTGCGAATCACCTTCTATGCAATGTTCTTAATCTTTTTCATTTTGCATAGTTTCAGACCAATTATTAAGGCCTCCATCTCTACCTCATTATTCATAGACACACCTAAATTTTTAGAAATGGCCCAAACACATCTGCCACAACTATCATGAATGATACCTCTAGTGCCTGCTCTGCTCGGATTTTCTTTAGCCGCTCCATCAAAATTCAATTTCTATCTTTATTAGGAATAATCCATTTGGCCTCTACTCTTTTCAGATTTTTAACAAATGATACTATTGGTGGACGTTTAAGCTCATTCCATTTCTTTTGCATTTCTTTGTCCCATGTGCCAAATTTGGTGTTTTCTCTAAATATACATTTGGCATTTCCAACTTCAATGAAACTTTCTTTAATAATCTGAATTCGTTCTCCAACATCCTTTCCTTTTTTCTTGAAGATGCTTTGATTCCTTTCTTTCCAAATCTGCCATACCATAATTGATGGTGCAATGATCCACAAATCAGACCAAAGAGCTTTGCTTTTGAATCTTTGATCTTTGGCCAGCTAGTTATGAATTCTGTAATATCTTCTTGTTAAAGGGCTGCTCCATCCAAATTCTTTTTGAAGCCAATCCCTACAATGTGCTGCATAAGGGCATTTCAATACCAAATGATTGCTTGATTCTGCACCCTTTAGGCATAGAGGGCATCTAGTGGGCCTGTGGAAACCAATTTTGTGAAGACAATCTCTTGTAAGGATACGCTTATATAGGACTATCCAAAGAAATGCTCCTGCCCGTGGAAACCAATTTTGTGAAGACAATCTCTTGTAAGGATACACTTACGTAGGACTGTCCAAAGAAATGCTCCTGCCTTAGGTAGTACAGCTGGATACCGACATAATGAATAAGGCCATTTCTGATTTGTATGAATCACTTTCTGTATTGCATAACCTGTTCTTGTAGTGTATTCCCCTGTTTTGGAAGCACACCGAATGATTTCATCTTCTTGTTTACTAATCTGGATTGTTCTTTGATTTAATTCTTCTTTCAATGTTAATTGCAGATTATATGGAATTGGCAATGTCATGGTATCTATCCATTTGTGAGATATGCCTATGTCCTCAATATTTGTTTCCACATAGTCTATTACTTTAGAGCCTTCCAAGAGTCTTAAATTCTCAACATAATCTGCAATATTGATGATGTCAATGATTGGTTTGAGACCATTCCAAGAATCTGGCAAGAAGTCTGCTTTCTGTCAATCACAAATTCTCCATGTTAGGTGATTAGTAATTAGATGTCTGCTTTCCCATAGAAGTTTCCTCCCTTGCATGTATTCCCAATTGTTAAAATTTGATTTGGCTCTGAGGAATCAAGATATTTGCTTTGGAAAATTTTACACCACAACCTATGTGGTTCTCTATACATCCTCCATGATAATTTTGCACCCAATGCAAGATTTTGTGCCTTCATTTGTCTCAGACATGCTTCCCCAACTTCTCTTGGTAGACACGCATCTTCCCAACTGATTAATGGGACTCTTCTTTCTTCTTTTGCACCTTCCCAAAGAATTATTTTTAGTAAACTTCCCAAATTAGCTTTCGCTTTGTGTGCTATCTAATAGCATGACATTATATATTTTGGGAGCTGAAATGACTGATTTGATCATAATGATCTTCCAGCTAGAGAAAGCCATTGATTTTCCATGAAACAATTTACTTCTACACCTCTCCACCTCTTCCTCCCAATGAAGAGTTCTGCAAGTGTGAATATTGGGGCTCCAAGGTGTTTGGTGGGCATTGGGGTTGTAGGAAATTCCAACAATTTTGCAATAGCTTTTTGTATATTCTTTTGAGTATTGAAAAAGAAAATTGCAGATTTTTCTATTGTCATTCTCTGCCCTGACATTGCTTCAAATTCATCCAATGTTTCCTTAAATATTTTTGCTTCCGTGATACTTGCTTCCCCAAACAACATTGTGTCATTTGTAAACTGCGCATGAGTGGTTGTGTCTACATCATTAACAACTTTTATGATTTTATCCCTTTCCAAAGGCCATCCCGTTTTAGTTTAATTACTCTCCCCATTGCCTCTGCCATTATGACAGAAAAAAGGAGATATTGGGTCTCCTTGCTGTATACCATTGGATGCACTGAAGAAGCCACATACAGCACCATTAACTGCAATAGAGTATCTAACTGAGGAGATGCAATACTAAATCATCTCTAGCCAATGATTATTGAATCCAAATTTTCTCATAACTGCTAATAAGAATCTTCATTCAACCCTATCATATATGCCTTGCTTACATCTAGCTTGATCATCATCCCCTTTATTTAATCTGTAATCATAGTATGAACTGTCTCACTTGTAACAATGATACTATCAATAATCTCCCTACCAGGCTTAAAGCCATTTTGTTCCAATGATACGATAGATTCAAATACTCTTTTTCAGCTTATTGGCCAAAACTTTCTTAATTATCTTGTAAATAGCATTGCATAGCGATATTGGTCTGCAATCACTAAATGTTTGACACACATTATTCTTCGGAATTATAGCAATAGCCGTATTGTTAATGTCCTTGACAAACTTCTTTTTCCTTCGAAACTCCACCAATCTCCAAGCTTCCTCTCCTATAAGAGTCCAACATTTTTGGTAGAATTCGGCTGGAAATCCATCTGGACTAGGGGATTTGTCCAGGCAAAATTGAAAGACTGCCGTTCTGACTTCCTCAATTGTGATGGGTTCACATAACATCTTATTATCCTGCTCTGATATAGGGAAAAAACTAACCCTAGGGAAAAAAACTAACCCTAGGCTACTTGTACTTGTTCCAAAAGGAATAGGATATTAAAAAACAATAACAGACCATTTAGAAAAACAACAAAAGCTTTTGTTGAGCTTGGGAACAAATGTAAAATAATATAAAGAAAGCTTACCTTGAATGGAGTTTCTCCTTGTTGCAAGCTTCTTGATCTTCTTGGGAATTATCTAACAATTCTAGAGGTCTAGGGAAATTAAGAAACATGATGTTTGAACTTTGAACACAAACCAAACTTGTGACCATGAGGTAAGTGAAGAATGAAACGTAGGAATGAAATTTTACTTTTTGAGTTTTTGGTGTAGCTGGGAGTCACTTTCTAAGCTTAGTTTTCTTTTAATTTTTCTAAATTTTTAAATTTTTTTAAATTTTAGAAATTGGTTTTTAAAAGATTGCTGTGGGTTCAGCCGGGTAAACCTTGGGTATACTTTGGTATGCCCAGGGCCTGGGCTGGGTCTGTCTATATGTCCATTTTTTAAAACCATAACTGTGGCATTATTTTGTTTTTGATGCAAATTATTATGTAAAGTATTACTTAGTAATATATTAGTATTGTATACCTTGTGTGGTTGTGTGAGGCTAACTTTTTATTATTTGTTTTGAGAAGCCGCAACTGTCACCTCAATTGGGAGAAATACCTCGAAGCACTTTCCAGTTTGATTTTGATTTTGAGAGGAAGATACTAGCAGAGGCTGAAAAGGGGAGTCAAAACTGGAACAGAATTGCATTAGAAAGTCCTCGGCAAAAAAGTGAACCAAATTCCTTGGTAAGTCTACCATGCATTTTTTTTATATCTTTTGTGAACATATTTATTTTTAAGAGTAAGGTTAGGTGCCTTAATTTATTTAAAGCGTACACGACTCAGGCTTATTTTAACTAGTGTTTTATATACAGCTATTGTTATTGCTCTTTGCTATACTCTGATTTCTGCACAAGAAGTTTGTTTCTTGTTTATTTTGCTAAATTGAGATTGTAAGTTGGTGTTTGGTCATTGGTCTAGTATTATGTTCTTTCACAGTTTTCCTTGAGAATTTCTATGTAAGTTTGCTCACAGAAACGTAATTTTTCTATCGCATTCTTTACTTGGTTCCTCAATATGGAAATAAATCTCCATTGTGCACTGAGTATGACATAAATTATAAATATTGGTTTTGTATGGAGAATATTTGTGAAGAAGTTAATATTTACATTCATTGTCTAAATGTGGATTTGATCTTGTGAATAGTTTATATGTTTTCTTTGACAGGAGCCAAGCATAAATTTAATCTATAGCCTAAGTAGCTAATGTTAACTGATTTTGTGCATAAGTATAGTATTAAACTCTTTTGGATGATATCGTGTTGGAAATTTAGAATCTAACATTGTGAGTCTCTTTTTGACCCAACTTCAGGATATAATTTGGAGCCAATGCTTGATCCAATTTTATTTAGAGATTGATTAGTTAGTGGTTGATGAATTGTACATAAATATTGCGTGACAAATAGAACAAGAATATTACTCTTATCCTCTTCCACTTTTATTAAACAGTCTTGTTTTCATCGGTTTATGAAAAAGATGATATTCAACATCAACTGATGTACATGTTTCAGTCAGTCAAATGCACCATGTAGTATACTGATATTTATGTTTTTTGTTTGTGCAGGGTTCCGTTGATGATCAGATAATTAACAAGTATGTTGCAATGGGGCTCAATAGGGAGGCTGTATCGATGGCTGTGACGAGTTTTGGCGATGATCAAAATAAGGTGAGCATTCTGATCTAATTTTCTGCATAGCTTGAGCATGTTTCAATGGGTTGCTTCTTTGTTCAAATGTTACAACTGCCAACTTTGTTTTCTACATAAATAGTGGGAGAGATGTAGTAAACATTATTTTATTTTATTTTATTTAAAATAGAGGAAGTTTTATTTGCATGTGTTATGTTGTGCAGTGGTCCCTAGGGATCTGTAATTTCCTAGCAAAACATTCTTGTTGGAAATTAAATGTAGATTATTTTTCACCCATATTGCTACTACTAAAATAATTCAATATTCAAATGACATTATTTTAAGAGTGTGTTAGGATAGAGAGAAGGAAATTAACCACATAAGACAAGGATTATCTTCAGGCAATCCCATGGTGGCAAAAACTTGTTGGAAGTGGCAACTGCACATCTTGTGATCAATGTAGCCTAAGCAAGAGCTTTAAGGAGTAAAACCTCACACTCTCTGTTGTCTCGTGCCGTCCTAATGCTGTTATTGAAACAATGACAAGAGGCATAAAATGGTCCTAACTAAGAATAGCTAGCTACTCTGTGATGCGCTCACCAGTTCACTCCTCCACATTTGCACTGTCTTGACTCCCATCATGCCTCCAATTGAAGACATTTCTCATACTTATCATATGCTGGATGTGCCCTATCACGCACCAAATGACTACCAAAACATTTTAGAGCTGAAGAAACATTCTTACTATTGCCACATTGTCTGTATGGAATCTTTGGGAAAAGCCACCATATTATGCAGAATATAAGTGCCACCTTTGATGAAACAAATGGGCTTTTGACGAAACTTGACCTTTGTTTCACCTTGTTAAATAGTGTTTTTGTTAGGAGTAATCATGTACAATATTGCCATTATCAACTTCTCTCTGTTTTGTTTACCCTGGCACGTCTTTGGAGTATACAGTGGGGATAATACCCATTTCTTGGTGGATTCCTCTCTCTTTTGAGCTCTCTGATCCTTCAACATCATGTTGAATTTTTGCAAACAACTTTTTGTTTGCCAACAAATCTTGTCTTAATTCCTCTAGGATACCAGTCAAGCTTTCTGCTTGGCCAGACCATGTAATTTACAACTCGTATATCTTGGTTTCTATGTTCTGTACTATTCATCTTTGTGCTATGTTATCCTCTTGTACCTGCATATGACAAGCTTGTCCCTCCTCAAGTCTTCTCCTCAAGGATTTGGTCATGGCTATTCTATGCAACCACAAATTTTTGCAACATTTTATCAAAGAACTTTGCATATAATCTTTCTATACACACACTCCTATTTGTTTAAGGAACTTGCTGCTCTATTACCAATGATTTATAATTTCCCTAGAAAAAATCCTTATTGGAAATTAAATGCAGAATCTTTTACACCTATGCTGCTACCACTTGAATTACTCATGGCAGTGGTTTTAGTGCTTGTTAGTGGAAGATATATGCTTTAAAATGTCGATGATGTTTGTCCAATCATAAACAGCATATAGAGAAGAAAACAAACCACGTAAGGAGTTTATCCTAGAAACCTCAAGATGGAGAAAACCAATGGAGAAAACCAGCTGGAAGGGGCAATTGCACATCTTCCTTTTCATCCCTTGAGAAATGAATCCAGTACAAATAACATTAAGAAGCATCGGAAAGAATTACAAGAGGCATGGATTAGTTCCAACTAAGATCAATTGGACATTTTTCTGTACATTCACCTGTTCAATTACCCATTTTTGCACTCTCTTCCCTCTCATTCAAGCATCCAATTGCAGACTTTCTTCATGTTTATCATGTGATAGAAGTGTCATTTCCTGGGCCAAAGAATTCTCAAACATCTAAAAAAAAAACAAAAAACATCATCATTTTGTTGTTGCTTTACCTGCACAGCTTTTTCAGGCAAAATAGTTCTTTAAGCAGAGCAAAACTACCACTCAGGGAACCAGCAGTTGTGAAATTTTTCTTGCGATAGAAAACAACCCCTTCAAGCAGATTAGCAAGTCTGCAATTATTTAACTTCCTATTTACTATTCAAAAGCTCATGCAACTTACAGTGTTAGTACCCCTACAAACTTCGTTTCCAAGCCTTTTTAGTTTTTTGCCAAACATCAGTTAATCCTGGAGTCTGCAATAGTTCCAGATCAATTGTTGCCCTTGCAGTTATTCTGCATAAAGCTTGCCTTGTCATGATCTTGTTTACTAATAAGCTTTGAAGAAAGTTGAAGTTCTAAACTTCTAAGCTACGGAAACAACGGAGGAGTTAGGGATGACACCAGAATGAGTGAAACAGTTTTACCAGCCTTGCACAAGAAAATGATGAAAGAAGTCAGAGCATGAAGAAGTTAATTAAAATCACTTAATACAAACATTTGCTAACAAAGTAAAAGGAAATGATCTACAAGGTTGCATTTCCTTGTAAATCCCCACCAAGGAGAAAATTAAATACTAAGCAGGAGATTTCTTGCTATTTATGTCATGTACCTTCTTCAAAACTAAAAGAAATACTAATATTTTAAGTTGGGCCTGATCCCTTTATTTTCAAATAGGCAACTATTTTTTTTAAAGGGGGTAAAATTCTTTTGATTGGAGCTATGAATCGGTGAGGCCTCAAATGGGGGATCTCATCCCCAACATGGACACACAACAATAACACCCCACTAGGGGTTTGAACCTTGGTGGCAAGAACCACAACACCGCAATTTAATCAATACTCTATGTCATTACCGGCTTCAAATTGGCAACTTAAATACTATTATAGATTCTATTTAATGTTAAAAAAATGGCCTTTGGATGTAATTTTAGAGTATTTTTAAATATTGGAAGGAAAAATAAATAAAAATAAAATAAATTAGAGGGCCCAAAGTAGGTTCCTATAAAAAAGAGGTCAAGGCTCAAAGGAAATCACCAAATTCTTCATTTCACTTTTCCTTCCAAATTGGAGTTTGAGGCATTTAAGGACAAAAATCCTTTTGGTTTCCAATTTTGGGTCAAGGATAAAAACCCTCTTATCTCTTGAAGGTGATTCCGTTTGGGAATCACAATTGTGTTGATTTGTTGAAGTTTGATTGAGAATTTGAAGAGGGTTAGATTTGCTGATTTTGCATCTATTTATTGCTGTTGTATATCATTTCATTTGCTGTGAAGGATTCGATATTAAGCCACCTTTATTTGAAGGGTTTCAATACTTCTTTGCTGCTGTAATTATTGCTAAATCTGGGTTTGTAAGCCTGCCACACAGCTCAATGTGCGTAGGGTTTCAATATTAAATTAGTAATTTGTCTATTATTGTTGTTGTGGAACTGCTGCACATCATATGAGGTCAATTGCAGTATTGCTCCTGGCCATACATATCAACTGTATCTCTGGGACTCCTAATTGCAGCGTTGGGGATGATTATATCTTTTCAATCATTCTTGTATTTTCTGTATATTGATTGCAGCAATTTCTGAGTGTGCTGTTTTCCAATCACAGCCCATGAGGGTTTTAATAATAGTCCATACAATTGCATTTTGACCGCTGTTGCAAGGGGTGATTTGTGAGTTATTCTTTGTGTGTTTCATTGTTGTTATCACAGTGTTTGTAGTTGCATAAACATAGTGCTGGAAATGCATTGACATTAAGGGTCTCAAATAACATCATCGTTAACTTGGCTGTGCATTAAATAATGCTGTATGCAATCAATCGTATTTCTACAGCAGCATTTTGTATAGTTCAACTTGTTAAGGTTTATCCACTAACTTGTATATTGGGTCATCATATTTCATAACTGTTTCCAATACCTTGCAAGAGGCAGATTTGAATGTATTTCTTTCTACTGTCAATCAATCCAGCAGCATATTGGATTAATTAGTATTGGGGCCAAGGTTTCATACTTACTACTGCAGTTTGTATTGATTAAATGGAATCATTATTGTTGATCATAAAAGAAAAATTCAGTAACTTATTTATTTCAGCGGGGTTTAGCATCTAAACTTGGGATTTGTTCATCATTTCAGCTTGCATATGTTTGGAAATTTATCTATTGCCTAAGGTTGTCCAATTTGGACATAATAATTTAGGCGGAAAATCTAGGTCAAAATGGTGACTAAGGGTGGCAATAGGTGGAGTAAATTGCGAAGGAAAGAATATCAAAGTCAGGCACTAAAAAACAATAGGTAAAAAGGATGACCAGCATGATAGCTAAAACGAAATTGTGAATATTACAGATTTTAAGTGTCACTGTCACCTAAAAGATGCAGCCAATGGTGGCAAACTATCGCAAACTGTGAATCAGATAAAACCATGCTATGTGTGGAATTCCTTAAAAAACATGAGGAGGAGACACTTATCATGTGGCATAGGCAGCCAGTAAATGTGATCAAGGTGGTAGATAAAAAAGAAAACTGCACCTAGTGGAAGGAAACACAAAGTTAAATGTTGACATTTCGCAGTTACATTTCTGATTTCCAAATTATAATTTCACCCAGCAAGCACAAATTGGTGAAAATGTTTTGAAATTACACCAATCATGAAAGGGCTGCTTAACATTGCCAAATCATGTTGTTATGATGGCACAAGCAAGGGAAATCAATGAAAAGTTTAAGTGAATGATATTAATTAATGGATGTTGTGCTTTTAGACGGGATTGCCATGTCGAACCCCCATTAAATCTCTTGTACAATGTGTATACCTGTAAAATTTGTTAGTTTTAGGTTTAGATAGATTTTAGGGAGCTTCTCCTTATAGTTTGAAGAACAGTTCTACTATATTTGCTGTTTTGCTTTGTGTTGTTCAACAATAGACAAATTAAAATGCTATCAGTTTTTGGTGACTCTGAAAGGGATTCAGATACAACAAGCCAAACTTGTAAGCAATGGATCTTATTACCCCAATTATATTTTTTCATCCTGGTTGATAGGTATACATTAGATCATGGAGGAAGGTAGGGGTTTCTAATCTTGCCTTCTTAATGCTTCCTCAGGGACATTCAAGTGAAGCTTCATCTTCACCAATGGTTCAAGAGCTTATTGAAATATTTTAATAGCATTAGATAAAGAGCTACTTCAAGCAATGAGTTATAATTCCTATGACAATGATCATCCTTCACTTCTATTGCCACAGGGAAACACCATTGGTTCTTTGGCACTTGCAACACATCACGACTTCCCATAAATCTCGAGATAGAGTTATTCAAAATTCCATGGTGATTGCATGTAGTGCCCTAACAAGCAAATTTCAACATTCATCACATATTGAAGCATTCTCGAAGTAGTAAATGAAGATGTTGTGGTTAATTTTTTGTTGAAGGCTTGGTTGGAGTAGCTATATAATGGTTACACAGCTCCACCATCTTGTTGCAGGTTGCATCATTGACTGGGAAACTATGCACATGAAATTCCTGTCACGCTTCAAACTAGCTAAGGACAGTCACATGCTATTTGCTCAACTATCAAATGTAAAGATGGATAGAAATAAATTAATAAGAGAGTTTGTAGTGCGATTCAACTGCCTTGTTGGAAAGATCAACTCAACTTTGAAACCATCTCCAGAAATCCTCTTGAGCTGTTTTATAAATGCCCTTCCATCAGAGATTTCTTTCCTGGTCAAATCCATGTTGATTGCTGAACAGCAAGAGGCATAGCCGTGAGCAGTTAAGTTGGAAGATGATATGATAATCACTACAAAACACATGAAAGGCTCCATTAGGCAAATGGTTCCAAGTTGTGCACATTCTCTCATACAACAGGTAATAATTGATGTGATTAACAGGAAAAGACATTTCAACGAAATGTTTTCACTCAACAATATTGAGAGTAGTTGCAAAGGAATGATAGAAAAAATCATTTAAAATTGCCCTCTCCACCTAAAAACTTTCATGAGAAGCATCTCCTAAAGTTAACTTGAATACCTTCTGTTCCTTCCATGTAACAGAAGATCACTATGCTATTTGTTGTCGAGAGATACTCCACATAATGCAACTTATACCTTCCTCCAAATCAAACTATTAAAGCTTTTTGGGTAACTTGCAGCATCTTGAACCTGATGGCATCTTTATGATAGGATGTTTTAAAAATGGACCCGTTTGTGTTGAAAAAAAATGAACACTTTAAAAGACTACACATGTTTGTGGAGTCAGTAAGCTTCAAGGAGGAAGGTATTTCAAGAGGATCCTTGGAAGGAGATTCCAAAGGAGACCTGTTTTCAAAAGTCTGCTTTTGCCCCTTCACCGATCAATAGTGATGACGAAGAGTTCAATTTTCTATCTACTTCACAAGCACTGTGCAATTTTCCTGATAAAAGGGAATCAGCTTCCATGTCAAGACTAGAGGTAACTAACTATGATAATATCACATATCTGTTGAAGCAGATAAAGTCTCAAAAATGTCTATTAAAACAATTAATGATTTATTTATTCCTATTGACATGTCACATAATACATCAAGTACACCATGGCTGAGGACACATCAGATGAATTCTTCTTCGCATTTGAGGGACCTCCATTGGACAATATAGAAGAAATAGCATGGGTGGATGGACAACAGGATTTTTTCGGTTTAAAGATGATTTAGCCTTGGAAGCTTATATTATGTTAGAAACATGTGTGAAAGGTTACCAGGTTGGATGTTTTCATGCAGCACCTTGAGAGTGGGTTATCCATTGAAGATACAGTAAATGATAGGAAATGATAGAAAAGTATACATCAGGGGAAACATAGATGGATATCTCAGAAGAAGGTATGTTTGATTAAAAATGAAGAAATGATCTTATTAGAAGAGATAGTTATGAATAAAAAGATGATTAAAGGTGAAGGGTACTAGTCTACCCAAAACCCAATACCTTGTGAAGGAAACCCAATGTTGGAAAAAGAGATACATACATGGTATAACATGCTGGTACTTCATTTGAATGAGAGGACAGTGGATGGTAGACCATGCCAGTTGCAGAGGATATGTCTTCCCAACATGTGTTTTTTTGATAAGCACTTATTGGAAGATCCAAACATGGATGATTGGTTAGGTTTAGGTTCAAACGCAGTTTTGGAATTTACAGACATTGAGAGTGAAGGACACGGGTCAAAACACTTCAACATCATTCAACATCAATTCTGGGGTTGGAAGGTAAGGGACAGGAATATTTCTTGAACAACTTCAATTTTGTCTAGACCCTAGTATTGCAGTTGACTGTACGATTGAATTTAGACAAGTAATAGGAGACGATAATCAAATCAGTTATGTAAAGATTATTATATATGTGTCATGCTAGCAAAATCTTGCTAGATATTGTGAATAAGAGGCAGCATATCTCCCTCTCCTGGAGAGATTTTCATTATGGAAGAGGATAATCTAGAATTGATTCTTATCAATCAATCTGGGCTCAATTTCTCACTACATGATTATTTTTACCCACCTAAATCTTGGATCCTTATGAAGATTTTGCAAAGGTTTTTAGCTTACTTTTCCTAGCCTGTTGACATCTTCATCTAGTCAGTTTGTTTCCTTTTTGTCTGTTGGTATGTAGGTAGGTAATGCCTTTTCCGTTTTTTCTTGAAGTTGTAATCTTTTCCCTTCATGTAGTGTGATTGCTTCTTGCTTTTTTTAGGTTTTTGCTTGACTTCATTGACTATAGATAAAACACTGGCCACACTTTTTACCAGAGATTTTTTGAAGTTCTCCCATGGTCCAAGCTTGTCCCATGGTCCCTAGAAAGAGCCAATATTAGTACTCCCATGAAACATTATTAATCTTGGAGTTTGTATCAGATCCAAATCAATTTTTGTTCTAGTTGCAGTCTACACAAAGTTTGCTTGTCATGGTTTTTATCCACAAAACAAATTTTTTCATCCAAACAATCAACAAGGCACAAGATCAAAGTTGTAGTGGATATAGGAACAAGTAGTCATACCCACAAGGTAGCATCTCACCTCTAGGACATAAAGTAGTGCATAAGCTATCATATAACTTAACATCTATTTTAATCAGAGCAATATCTTTAGAGATTGAAGCTACGGAAACAATGGGGGAGGCAAAGATGAAACCAAATTGTGCAAAGCAGTTTTACCAGCCTTACACAAAAATTATGAAGGAATTCAGAGCATGAGAAATTGATCAAACACACTTGATATCGGTGATTGGTAATAAAGTAAAAGCAAATGATCAACAAGGGCGCATTACCTTGTAAATCCTGCCAAGGAGAAAAATACAGACTATTTAGGAGATGCCACGGTTTTTACAAAGCCAGCCAAAAATGGCGACATAAGGGTGACAATAGGTGGAGTAAAGTGCAAAGGAATGAATATGAAAGTTTTGTGCTAAATAAGAATGGCAAAATTAAGTTAAAAGTGCAATCAGCATGATAAGTCAATGGACAAAAGTGAATATTATAGTTTTTAAGTGCCAGTGCCAGCAAAAAGATACAAATGGTGGCAAACTGAGCATATGTAATATGTGTATTACAATTATGAAGCCATCCAGCATCAGAAGCCTATTTGCCTTTGGAGATGGTTAAGAGCTGATTTTATTAGAGAAAGAGAAGAGGAAGACTTTCAGCATTGCAAAGCTTCAATCAAACAATGCAATATCTTTGTATATGTGCCTATTAAATATTCTTACAAAGGGAATCCAAGTTGGCTATCCGTGAAATAACCTACACAAGAAAAGAAAAATAAAAATATCAAAATAGAAACCACTCTCTTAATTTGGGTGCTAGCTAAAACCACTTACATGAAACCTAGGCTAAGTCATGTCTTAAGTTTTAAATTTAATCAACTAATCACTAATACATGCACCAGGCTTATAGCACGAGCTTTCTCTATAACCAGTTTGACTGCAAAGGAGGAATCAAAGAGTTATGGAAACTATCATTGTTGATAAATATTCATGAGGCTTTTAACAAACATAAACACGTATGGCTAGAGGGACAGAGAATGTATCTACTGGAAGGATCTGTATGATTGAAGTTGTCGACGAAGAAAATAAGCAGGCTGTTAAAATTGATTGTGAAGAAACCACTAGAAATAGAAGAAACATCCCATATAATGGACCTAAACCAGCATGAAATACCCACCATTTTGCTTGCTACAACACCAGGAATCACCAAATGTCATAAATCAAGATTAAAAGGTGAAGTGAAGCAATCAATTGTGTTGATTTTCATTAATTTTGAAAGGACTGATAATTTCATAGATGCAAGACTGGAAACATCTATAGGCCTTTAGGTTGTTCCATTTTATAATTTCCATGTTTTAGAGGCCGGTTGCAGCAGAATGTACATGTAGTGTTAAGGAATGGAATTACAACTGGATAACAGTGAATCAGTTTCTAATTTGTACAAGGTTGATCTGGCAGGGTCTGATGTGTTTAAGAGTGCAATTGTTGTAGACCTTGTAGAATTCTGATGAATATTTTGTACATCAAAATCGAGGAGAGCAAGCAGCTGATTACAATCAGAGTGCTTCCACTAGCTATGTAGAAAACTTGTTTCAGCTCATAAAGTGGGCAAGCAACTTGCAAAAGGTGAATTATGTTATATCTTTCAATCTAAGTTAATGGAAGGATAAGATGTTGAAGTGGAAAAACTAATCTATCTAGGGAGAAGTAGCTGTGGTAGCTGAGTGATGACCTACCACTATGGCTACCTTTAGATAGAGGACAAGAACACATTTTCAAGTTGGAAACAGGGTTCAAATCCTGTCATCAATCAATCAAAGGCAGGGGCTAACCCCTTACCCCATGGTGGAAAGGCAAGGCCAACTAAAGCTATTTATAAGGTAGGGAATCCAATTAAAGCAAGTAAATTATAGGAAATTTCAAATATTCATATGAAAAGATATTCACCATATTACGAAACATTATTTAACCATATTATGAAACATTAGTGCTGCATTGAGAATTTACATGCAGTCTTTTCAAGTTTCGGTCAAATGCTTTCTGAGCAGCTTGTGAATCATGACACCATTTTAGTTTTTTCATATAAGCTACATAAACAAAGTACACATATGATGAACAATATCCAAAGAAAATTAAAAGTCCTAAGATGAGTGAATTTATAGAGATGGAAATCAAGATCTATGCATATCAATACATGAATAACTCTTTCTCAAACAGAGGAGGATCAGATGGGGATGGTGTTAGAAACAGTGGGATAGACCTTAGACACAGACTGAGCCACAATTTTCTGGCCTTGGAGTGAATGACACAAAAGATGAGAGCATCCATAGGCCATTTTGAACCCCTCACCCACCACCTTGCACTGGCATGGATTGTCGTGATTACCACTTCATATAAAATCCTGCCTCATTTTTATTTATGCCTTGTGTTTTCTGACTGAAGATTGCCTTGTACCAATACTTTTCTTCCTGTTTTGTTGCAGCTACTTCACAGTCCAGGATAAAAAATAAACATGAAAGAAGTGGTGATTAATGGAAATGACTTTTCTGGTAGTGGACAGCTGGCTGTCTCTGGGACAGTTGACGGATGTCCCTGATGTTCCCTGGTATCCCCTAATGGCTAATAGGGGGAGTCCGGGGAAATGTCTTAGGTACAGGGACGCCTGGATAAGCCCTGGGGACATTTCCCTGTGTAAAATTGATTTAAAATTTAAATCTGTTATAGGCCTAGTCAAATTCCACTCTCAAAAGGATCTTGTGAGATGCTCCCCATCTTTCAACGATGAGAGTTTCAACGTTATGGGCGTATGGGTGTCTTTTATCAGGTTCTTGTGCAGGGACTCGTAAAATATATTTATTTTATTGATAGAGTTCAACCATTGGAGAGCTAGGATAATGAGCATATTATGTTGTCTTAAAAGATCCTCTACCATAGGCCCAAGCACAGATATCATCCCTCTTGGCTTGATAGCGTTCAACCATAGCAGAGCTAGGATAATGGGCATATTAGGTTGCCTTAAAGGATCCTCTACCCTAGGCCCAAGCACGGATATCATCCCTCTTGGCCATCATGTGGCCCCTTGCCATCCATATGAGGGGATGTACCTAGTGAGGAATCCCATAGCCATTCCCCTCTTCCATTGTCACCCATATCCTCCTTATGATTAGAGTTCCGTAATGGTCAACCATGGTAAGGGTTTGGGAAAACTTCAATAGGGTGTTTGGAACTTCCTTCCCTTCTAAGCCCAAGGGTGGGGCACTCATTGCAAACCCTTGGCCTCATGCGACTATCCGTCACCACCATGGGGTGGCATGCTTAGAAGAGGACCTCATAACTGTTTCCCTTCCTTGTATTCCCCTATTTTCCCTTCCATGATTGATTACAGCAAACATATAATGAATTACACATTACTGCCTATATTTTACATATAAAAGATCACATAATAATACCATATTATTAGATTGCATATACATTATTCATAAGCAAGTAATTATATATAGGATCCATTATGCTGTGTATCATAAGAATTAATACTTCATACCAAATTACAGTTATAATATCCAGCTTCTGTATGCCTGAGTATGATCGCTGTAAATCAGATGTGATCTTCTTCAGTCTTCCTTCCCTTCATTCTCCATTGCCATTTTATATCTCCCAAGATATGTATTTCCTTTTTTAAAAGACATGCCTCTTCCAAGAGAAGCAATTATCTAAAGGACACCCCTCTTCATAAACTTAATTCTAAACAAGCAAATCGTACCCCTTATATATATTGCTTCTTTTTTTAATGTTTGTAAACATTAATTATGTAACTTACTAACCACAAATTGATGTTAATGGATTCTTTTACTAAGTGCTGACATTACAAGATGTAGTCGCTGCTCTTAACAGTGTTTCGAATTGCTGCTATCAATGAATTTCAACCTTTGTTTGTTTCACTGCTGTTTATCATAAAATCCTTGTGATTGCTGCTAGTAAATACAGCACTGGCTTAGTATAATAAAGTTGCCATCGCATTTTTGGTTTCTCAATAGATTTGATGCCATAATGAGCTCGCCACCCTTGCCTTAGAACTGCTGCTTTCTATCTAAACAGATTGCCTACTATATTAATATAGCTATTTGTTTAACATAGCAATCGCTGCTCTTGTATTCATGTTTCCATATTGCTCCTCTAGAAAAATCGTGAATTCTTGAGGCAAAACGATTTTCCTAAGGCATTGATATCCTTCATGGTGGTGGCATGACATGTAATGCATCCAAGGCCTAGTAAGTGCCTTTGATCTTTCCACTCTCCAAGATGCAATCCTAAAACTGCTACAAATTGATACCACTAAACGAAGGATAAATGTTACTCAAAAAATATATCAAGAGATAAAACCTTCTATAAGGAAGACAGGCGGACAAGAAATTTTCATCCTAGAGGTGACCGTTAAAAACTTTGAAGAGAAAATTTATGTTACAAGTGCAAGGAAAATTGGGAGCATGGAAATATATGTAACCTAGAAGAGCCTCAAAAGAAATATTGTGCTTCAAGTGCAAAGAGAAATGGAGGTCACGACATATGTGTGGAAAAAGAAGCCAAGTATGCAATATGGAGGCATTATTTGACAAGGAAGCTAGAGAAGAAGAAAAAGAAAGAGAAGAAGAAAATCCCAGCAAAATAAAACAACGTAATGAAGAATATCTCAAAGGCATCTGATCAAAGAAGCAAGGACAATAAACAAATGGTGATAATTAATTGGACAATTGGAATCAAGATGGGCTAATAAGGAGCCAGGGAGCAAATCGAGCAGTTACTACACTCTTGTATCCTCAAGATCTAGAAACCAGTCCAACCCTTCTCAACAGTAAAAATTGTAACATGTCAACCTAACATCTCTCCAGAGAACCCCTAAGGCTCCTCTAGCGAATGAAAGGAAATATCTTCATAGAACATTGCATAGATGTGTATCATGCTTTTGATCCTCATCCTAATATATAATTTCTTGCTTTAATGTTAAAAGATATCTACGATATTACTCAAATGTTGCTAATGGTATTACAAAAAGGATCTAAAGGTTACAAACCTCCAAGGGTTATTTTAGGGATCCTCACATTGAAAAGATTTAGTTACAACGGTCACTGCTTGAGGACAAGCAATTTTGGGATCCCTCAAGATATACAGAGGGAGGACTACAATGGAGAAGGAGGGCAATTCAGACACAGCGATAAGCATTAGCAAATTGATAACAATTATCAAGACTAATTGGAACCTGTTATTGATCAAAAGGCAATAGCATTCTTGTTATTGTGGGAAACTATAGGGTAATCCTGAAAGGGGAAATTATGGATTACCACCTCCTAGAACCAGAGTAGTCGGAAACTCCTCTGCCCCTTCTTGGGCGCACGTATCCCCGTATCTGTATTGGATACGAATATGATATGGCATGTATACACATTGGATTTCCTACTCACGTGTGCCCAAAAATCCTTAATTTTTCAACTGTGCCAAATACTATGTGATTTCACTTTTTAAAAATTTGACAGAAATCTTCCTTAATTTAAAATAAACTTCAATCATGCAACTTTTTTTAGTTGGTATAAACAAAAACCTACACCAAATTAGGAAGACAAATGAAATCTTTTTCTATTTCAGCTAGCCTTTTTTTGGGTTATCTTCCAAAGCAACTCTACCATTTTTAAAATATTGTAAATATTTAAACCAAGTTATATTATGTATGTAGCAATTATATGTCTATATTGCTTTTGAAGTAATGAACATATCCTCTAATAACTTAAAAAATTGTGTCAAATATATGTGTATTTGTTTTCTATGAATGTCTTATCCAAATGTATCCATATTGGGGGTCATAAAAAGGGCTGTATCCGTGTTTGATACTGTACCTATATTTTTTTCCGTATTCGTATCCATGCAACTTTGCCTAGAACTCCAGAATCACTGATCTCCCGAACCATTGGACAACAATCCGTGCTGAGTATAGCTCCATCAAGTTGTCTCATAACCCTTGTAAGGGTATGACTCCCAAGATCACAGACTCCCAAGCTAATTAGGCAACCATCCATTTTGAGTTTGATCTATACTGGATTCCTCCATGTCTTCAAAGAACTAGACTTATTAAAAATGCGTAAAAAGAAACTTCTCCTTCACCATTGTCAACCTCTGAAGGATCTTCAACAATGGATGCACTAGCTACTTTGAGCTTTCCTACGAGAACATCATTTGCTTGAGGTCTATAGTTCCAAGTTGTTTGGCTCATTTTCTTGCAATTGTAGCATTTTGTCCTTATCAAATCTTCTACTATTTGAGTATAATGCTACCTTAGTTTGAGGACCATTTGTTGTATTTCCTGCAAGTGTTCTCTTTTCTTCAGCTAGGAGAGTTGAAATCATATCTTCCAAACTTTTTAGAAGAAAGTTGACTAAGAGTAAAGATGATATTGCTGAATCTTGAAGATAAATTGTTTAATAAAATTGCTTTAGCATCCTCATCATCCACTACAACATCGACTACTGCTAGTTGTTGAAGAAGAGATCTCAGATTGTTCATGGGACTTGACATAGTGACTCCATTAATCATCTTGAACTTGAAAAGTTGAAGCTTTATAGAATATTTGATTAGCCATTGCTTGTTCCAAATAGTGTGTTCAAATTCTCCTAAATTTCCTTAGATGGTTTTGCCAAATCTACATGCTGTAAGTCAGAATTGGAGAGGCAAAGACCAAAGATAGGTTTGGCTTTATCATCTCTGTTCTGCCATTCTAGTACTGTACTAGCATCTATAGGAAGTTTCTCATTTCCATTTACTAATCATCATCGGTTCTTGTGCATCAATTGCATCTGGATTTTTACTTTCCAAGTGTGGAAGTTGAATAAGAATATGTATCCAATGGGATTTTCATTTTTGATAAATTATAAAAGCCCAAATAATGAAACTGAAAATTTTCAAACTCTTAACACATCCAAAAAAATACCTTGAAATTCGTGTCCTATTTGAACACTGGCATAAACACTAGCTGCTGGTTTTGAGTAGAAACCCTCAAGAAGAATTGCTGAAACCTTAGTCACCAATCTGGTCACCGATTTTATTGCCAAAACAATTTGTGTTGCGGATTTGTAAATCCTTAGCCATCACGTAATAGCCTAGCCATAAGTAAAATACTCACCATTTTACAGTTATGATTTTTTTCTTGAATATTTGTCAAGTTGCGGTTTGCCTAGTCATATGGTGCAAAATTGGTCATAAACACCTCCCAAAAAAATTGAATTTTTTTGATGAAACTCTTTATGATTTTTTGAGAAAGAGATGCATTTTTCAAAAGAAAAATAGACGTGATTAAAAATTGTAAGTGGCACGATTTTAAGTGAAAAAATGACATGAACAAACATGATTTTTGCAGAACCCACATTTGTTTTTGCAGAACTCGTGATTTTCTTAGTCTGACGGCGCAAAATAAATAGGCACGATTCTCCTTTGCAGACCTGAATTTTGCATGTGATGTAATTTTTCCATTCTGGTTATGAATCTTCCTTTTTATGTAAGTCCCTGCTTTTTTTTTTGGTCAGTATGTAAGTCCCTGCTTTGATACCATGTTGTAAAAATTAATAGAACACAATATATTAATAGTCTATTAAATAACAAAACACTGATTATAATGAGGTTCATCTTGTCGAAGATCGTAGCTGCGATAGAGATCTTTATCGCTAATTTTGCTATATGTTGAAATTGGGACAATACCTTTGTATTGCGTCATAGCTAGAGAAGATATTTATGATAATATTTGTCATTTTTAAGTGAGCACAATGTGACATCCAATGTGTGCTAGGTGTCACACTCTAAATATTTGACAGTTTATTATATGAAGAGTCATGGGACATGCGAAGAGTCATGCGTTTGGAAATATGAAGAGACTTGTTTTTGGAAATTGAAGAGACCTTCGACTGTGATATGAAGAGTCTCTCAATTCTATATATTTATGTGATTGCTTTGTGTGTAAAGGAGTTGCATCAAGTTGAAAATATTGTACTTGAACTTCTATTATTAATAAAAGAGATATTTTTCTGGTGTGGCTGGGTTTTTCCCTCTAGTTGAAGGGTTTTCCCAGGATAAAGTCATTGTGTCTTTTGTACCTATTTTGTTCTACTTTTTTTCTTTGTTGTTTATCATTATTTCTGGGCTAAACATTAACATGGTATCAGAGCTTGGACAGCCTTGACTCTCTTACGAGAGGGGCTGGTGGTCGATCGGTAATTTGTAGATGTTCTTTGAGCTGGTTCGATATTGAGGAGAAAGTAAGCTTAATTACTGAAGATGGAAAAGAGGCTTCAATTTATTGTTGCTGTTGGAGATTCATATTTGACATCTGTCATGGGTAGGCATGTAATGTTGTTTATTATCAAAGGATTAGAGGCGGAAATAAGGGTGGTTCGTCTTCTTGTAGTGTGCTTAAGCTATGAGGAAGATTAAACAATGAAGAGATAAGTATTTTATGACTATACCTTTAAATATTGATCATGAATTTTCTGAGGTTAATTCATGCAATAACATTGGGAATAGTGAATCGTGTATGCTTCTAGCATTAGTCTGTATGTTTCTCTTTGGGATCTAGTTTTAGTCGATTTCTAATCTCTCTAAATGCTTCCGGGATGGATCAAGGAGCACAAGGATGATGAGAGATTGCAGCCTAAGCTGAGCTGGCGACTCTTGAAGTAAAAAGAATCTATTCAGATTATCTTATGTTCGTTTCTTCTGAGAGGAGGAAATAAGATTTAGAGGTAGCTTGAGCAACAGAGGGAGAATGCTATGTCCTTTGCAGAGGATCATCAAGCTTGTGTGGCAGTGTGACTGCAAAATTGTTGACATACATTGGAGCCGATTTCCTGGTATTGTGATAATAAAAGCCATGAGAATCCTGCCCCTGTTGAGAGGGAGTCTCAATATTTTGATAATATTTTAGGTGTTTTAATGAGTTATACTCTAAGAGGGAGAAGTTTGGGGTGCAATCCCTTGTTAATGAGTTCTTCTCCAAGAGGGAGAAGTTCGAGGTGAAATCCCTTGTTAATGAGTTCTTCTCTGCGAGAGAAGCTTGAGGTGCAATCCCTTGTTCCACCCTCTGGGAGTAGCGATGGTGGATCCACCCTCTCGGAGTAGGCAAGGTGGTAATGCATTCTTCTCTGGGAGAAGTTTGAGGTGAAAGCCCTTGTTCCACCCTCTGGGAGTAGCCATGGTGGA
Organism: Thuja plicata; assembly: GCA_018584345.1. NCBI lineage: Eukaryota > Viridiplantae > Streptophyta > Pinopsida > Cupressales > Cupressaceae > Thuja > Thuja plicata. The sequence goes on from MU226708.1 coordinate 667,349, forward strand.
AGTCACGTGTGTGACTCCATGACTTTAAATTTTATGCACTTATGAAGTAACTATGATGAATAATGTTATGCTGAGATAACAATGTGATGAGAATTTATTATTGACATCTTTGGTTGCAACTATGTGTGTCTGCCATACTAAATATCTCTCTCTTGCTAAGAGGGAGTGTTGAAGATTGTAGCTGCGATAGAGATCTTTATCTCTGATTTTGCTATATGTTGAAATTGGGACAATACCTTTGTATTGCGTCATAGCTAGAGAAGATATTTATGATGATATTTCCGTCATTTTTAAGTGAGCACAATGTGGCATTCAATGTGTGCTAGGTGTCACTCGAAATATTTGACAGTTTATTATATGAAGTCATGGGACATGTGAAGAGTCATGTGTTTCGAAATACGAAGAGACTTGTTTTTGGAAATTGAAGAGACCTTTGGCTGTGATATGAAGAGTCTCTCAATTCTATATATTTATGTGATTGCTTTGTGTAAAGGAGCTGCATCAATTTGAAAGCATTGTACTTGAACTTCTATTATTAATAAGAGAGATATTTTTCTGGTGTGGCTGGGTTTTTCCCTCTAGTTGGAGGGTTTTCCCAGGATAAAGTCATTGTGTCTTTTGTACCTATTTTGTTCTATTTTTGTTTATCATTATTTTTGGGCTAAACATTAACACATCTCCTTATATAGAGATTGGGGAATGAAACCATGCAAAAGAATAAACATGACATGATTAACCCAATGCTAAAATCAGTGAACTAAAAAATAGAAAAAACACTTGCCACTAAGGTAACTTTTTTACAACTGCGAGTCTTATCTTCTAATTATTATTTAATATTATTCTAATATTCCTGAGTTATTCCATTATATTGTTGTCCCATTTTTAGTGTGCAACTTTTGTCCTTAGATTTATTTTCTTCTTCTGTCATCTTCTTGGAAAGACAAGCCAAAAAGTTGTAGAGTAATTGCTGACTTGAACTCTTTTACAAACAGGAGCCACTGTAGAATTATAGTAAATGGTCAGATTCTTTTTGACTGACTTGTTGACAAAGACATCAATTGTTTGTTCAAAATATGCCTTTTCAATCTTATTTTACAGATCTATATTCCTATCCCTTATACACATCAAGCAAACATTTGAAGAGTTAGATGGGTAGCTTGGCTATGCACTTTCCCAGGCACTTACAAAGGGCTAGAGGAGGCTATGGAAATAACCAAATCACTCTGAAAGTCACAGTGGCGCCATTTTTTGTGCATTGCAACTTTTTCATTAGCATTTGACTCATTGACTTATAGATCCAACCAATTCATCATATACTTCCTTCTCTTAAGATTGCTTTATGAGATTTACATTCCCCTCATTTAGAGATTGAGAATTTAAGAGGGCTTAACATTCAACATCTCAATCAGCCTAAGAGTTATTAACCATCCAGATGAGAAAAAACCAGGAAACTCTTACATTCTGATTACTGAGAGATCAAATGGGTTCAACCTGAAATTATCAGTTGGAATAACCCCTTGTTGCATGGATCTTATTAATTGGACTATGATTTCTACATGCACTCCTTTTGCTTGACTTGAAATGTCTATTTGTTGAGTTAGACGTGACTACAAATCGATGTCGATAAGATACAAATTTTCCGAAAAGGATCTACTTTTAAACCTGAATGTAAAGAACATAAGTAATGCAATGCTAACAATTAATTATTTCTACAGGTTCGGGAATTTGTTACTTCATACAGTTTACTGCGGGAAATGGGCTTCCCTTCACATACTGTTGCTGGGGTGTTAGCCATGTATGATAATGACAGAGATAAAGCACTGGCACATTTTCTAAGCAATCCATCATAAGACTCTGGGAAGTCTATCAACTTTGTTAATATACAAGTGATATACAATTATTTGGTAGGTTTTGTTTTCCCATTTTTTATATGATAATTTGCATAACCAGTGTTTCTTATCTGAACTGATCTAATTAATATATAGAAAGTTTATGCTTAAAAAGTAATTTACTTTTTATTCATCTCGATACTCATGGTGCAAATACAAATTGTGTTCTTGAATGCTAAAAAGGTTTCTTTCTATAATTGAAAATGTATAACTAAACTAGCAAAGTAGACTGAAGCGTTCAGATAAAATGCATGTAGTATTCAACACCCAAGGTTATATATGTTGTTTGTCACTATCAAGAAGTTCATGAAATGGATTACATTTAAAGGCAGTAAAACTACAAGTTTACTATTTTCCTTACATGGGTGCTAGGTGTCTGCGAAAACATTCGTCTCAATATAGGACCGAATTTTGGTTTGGTTTTTAGTACACTAAAAGCTATGGGTGAACTTGGAGATGATTGACTTACTTTTTTTGCTTACAAATTAGTGGAAATAAGCTGACAAATGCTAGCAACATGTGCTGTTGTACATGTCTAATAAATTAATAAATTCTAAGCACTAAAATTCATTAGGACTCTATAATTTGACAATCATTTGTGTGGATGTATTACTCTTCTACTTGGGACATAATTCTTTAGTTCATTTGATTCAATATAGGACTGAATTCTGGTTTGTTTTTGTACGTACTAAAAGCTATGGTTGAACTTGGGGATGGTTGGCTTTCTTCCATTTTTTTTAATAGTGGAAATAAATAGACAAGGGCTAGCATTTTGTGCTGTTAAAGACGTCTGATAAATTAATAAATTCTAACCAATAAAATTAATTGCCACATTATAAATTTTACAAACGTTTGTGTGGATGTATTAATCTTCTTGCAACAATATTTCTTTAGTTCATATGATCTTTGGTTTGGCATTGCCCCCTTTTTAGTAAATTAAAAAATATTTTTTTCTTGTTCTTCCTTTTCCTGATGACGGATCAGTGTGATATGGAATGCAAAAAATAAATTCAGTACATGGTTTTAACCAGAATCATTCTCAAGCACTATTATGGACTCTGGAAATATCATGTCTGTTTTATATATTTTTCACTTTGAAGGAAAAATATAAATATATGAGAAGCACATTTGTCACATGTTTTTTGTTAAAATTTAGACCTATAAAAAATTCATTTTCATATTTTATTTTTTTGTAAGAGTTGAAATCTATATAGTTTAGTTTTAACCTTTCCTATTTAAAAACTCTGATCGCATGGAAACATGTACAATATGATTGAGACGCGTAGTAAAGTCATTAACAATCACTCTTATAGATAGGAACTGGCATTCATTTGCAATTGGTACTAGGATCTTTTTGAATAGAGGACTAGGTCATTATTATTACACTCTTATGGTTAAATTAATATCTTTTTAATTTTATATGAACAGTTAGGCACGGGCTTGGCTAGTTGAGTCAGTAATATCTGTGGATCTATATCCATAAAATGCATTTGCCCTCTACTTGTAATGTGATAAAACGTTTGTATGATTGAATTTGATCCATTTGCATCTCTTCAAACTGCTCCCTGCAAGTTCTTATGCTGCATCAAGAAAACCAACCAAACCCATTAGTCACAGATTCATTGGGCTTCTCAACAAGAAAACCACCTTCTCTAACAGGAAAAACTCGTGTTAGTAGAAAACACATACCCAGTAAATTTTGGATCAGTCCTAAATGGCTCTTGCATGCAAACTTCTGAGTCTTGGTTGAAGTGGTTATATCAGGAAGATGTGAAGATGCCTGGGAGTCGCACACTTCAGATCACAAATGGACTTCCAAAAGCTTACCTGATGTACAAGCAAGGAATATAATAGGACCTTGGGGATCTTGTTGGACAGGGTTTAATGAAGCTAATACTGCTGAAGTGAACGAGAGACTAATTTTCATAAACACAAAGCAGTATAGAGGGATTTTAAGGCGTAGGCAGATTCGTAAGATGAGGCAACCAAAAAAGAAATTGTTTATGATGCTCCCAAAAACAACTAGAAGCAGCGATAGTGATACTTCCAAGGCACCTCATACTGCAGATGATCATTCAGAATAGTATGAGAATGAAAAAAAAAGAAAGAGGTTTTCTTGTTTCAGGAGGAGATCAAGGTAGAACATACTAAGGCCAATATAACTAAAGTAGACAAGGAGGAGGTGGAGGATAGGTATCATAATCACAAAGGTGTGTATAGTCCCACTACCTCTCCACTTTTATGGTGTCCTCTTTCCATGGTGATTTGCAATTTTACAACTTCCTCTTTGAGCATCTTGTTTTCTTTTTCAAGATTCTTACTAGCTTCTGTGATTTCTTTCAACTTGAATTCCCCAAGCTGCTCCTTTGCTTCTATAAGGTCAATCACAAGAGGAATTGATTGCTATAAACCAAGAGTTACACAAAACAGCAGAAAAGGAGTTCAAAGTTAACAGAGATGAGTAGCACAAAACAAATGGAAGAAATTCAATTAGAATATTAGAATGAAAGAAAACAATATAAGAGGCCAAATAGAAGCAGTGAAATCCTGGACACAAATTGCGAATGGTCCATTAAATGAGAAAACAAAAATCATAGAAAAACAAATTAGAAAACAATTAAGAGAAGATAAGGACACACAAGATAGGGCTGCAAATTTCATAATCATAGCTTTGAAGGACTTTGGGGAGAAAGAAAGTACTGATATTTTAGTAAGAGACTTTCTTAGGGATCACGTGGAGTGGTTAGGTGGTATTCAATAGGCAAATAGGGTTGGAAAGAAAACATATGGCAACATAAATAGGCATGTAAGGGTCACACTAAAGTGTGTGGACGACAAGAATATAATCTTGAAGAGGAAGGGAATGCTTAGAGGAAAACTTTTTTACTTTGAAGAAGACTTGACGTTTGTACAGTAGGAAGGATGAAGGAGAGAATGGGAGAAAGTAAAAACATGAAGAGAAGCGGGAAAATGGGCTTGGCTGAAAAATGGTAAAGCTCAAATCAGCGATAGAATTTCACACAAGAACTAGGGTTGCGGGGCACCACGAGAGTACCTTTAGATGGTAAGTTGGAATTGTAGAGGATTCTTGTGGAGAAGAGGACTGGGGAAAGACATTATTATCCCTACGTAAACACATGTGCATGATGGTTGCAAAGTTTTAGAGTTTGAAGGTTACAATAAAATCTCTGTATGGAATGAAGGGTCAGAAACATGTAATGGGCACGGGGGGATTGCAGTTTTAATCAAAGAAGAATGGGCAAGTATTATAAAATTTGATAAAGAGGATCCAAATAAGCAATTTATACGGATGAAAATAAAGATAATGAAGTCACAATTTGGCTAACTGCATGTTACTTTGCCCCAAAAATCTCAAAGTTCTAAAAAAAGGGGAATCTTGACAATGTAGATTCTTCTGCAGCGTTAAAAAACAAATCCATTTTTGGCACTTTGGAGAGATAGTTCTGGTGGGTGATTTTAATGCAAGGACAGCAAACTATCAGACTATTCAATTGGACATCAAAAGTAGAGGAGACGACAATCTGTTATGGCTAGAGGAAAGCATGGACCATGTTTGGGAAAGGGTTTCACCAGATAGACAGGGGAACATGTCTCATTTTGGAGCAAATCTTCTAGGTGTTTGTAGCTTGTATGGTTTGGTTCTCTGTAATGGGATTAAAAGTTGTCGATGGTCTGGAGGCATTACTTGTAAAACATACAACAGACAAAATGTTGTGGACTATGTTCTGTGCTCTCAAGATTCTACCTCTAGACTACTAGATTTTAATATTGGGGCCTGTCCTTTTGAGTTGAAATCTGATCACATGCCACTCTTTGTGAATTTTGGAATCCACAATTATAACTCTCAGAAAAGAGAGAAGGTCTCTTGATTAGGAAAAGTCATTCACAAGGAAAAAACATCCTGAACTAGGAAATTAGGAGCTATTTTTAGATTCTTTGGATCAACATCTTCAAATAGAAAAAGATGTTTTTTCATGCAAGGAAGTAAGGGAAAAGAAAGACCACATCTGCAACAGTATGTTGGTTTCATTAATTCATAAAGCTCTAAAAATGTGCAAAAGGTCTTGACCTAAGAAAGGATTTAACAACACTTTTCCGTCTAACCCATGGTATGATGAAGATTTCAAGGATGCAAAAAGAACAGTCAAAGAGAACGAACCAGACAAGGAAAACAAAAGAATATATGAGAAGTTGATAAAATCTGAAATGGAAAGCTATGTCATCTCAAGAAGAAAAGAGCCATTTTCTTTGGGAAAACACAATCCCAAAGGATTTTGGAGAGAACTTCAGTAAAGAAGAAATCAAATAGAAAATAATATCACAAATGCTTAATGGCTAGACTATGCAAAGCTCCTCTATGAGCAGATACAAGAAAAAAGTAGTCCCCCCATAGTTAACACTTCTACTGAACTCTTCTCGGTGGAAGATGTCAAACAAGGTATAAAGAGCTTAGCAAGCAATCAAACAAAAGACATTGATGGGCTATAGGCTGAATTCTTAAAGTGGGGTACAAAGGTGCTTGCTCCCCATATTCAATTTTTTTCAATAGAGTCGCTCAAAGTGGTTTTTTGATAGAATGGATTACTAGCGTGGTTATACCTCTCCAGAAGAGTGGCGATCTTAATAATCCTTCTAACTACCATACTATTATGGTCAACCTTCTTCTTGGTAAGCTATTTGGGGGCATGATAGAGCGTGGGAGCAGTAGTTGGGAAAAAAAGAGCGAAAGGGCAGGTGGGTTTTAGACCAAGACACTCTACCATTGATTACTGCATCATTCTTAGACACCTTATTGAGAAAGTTTGGGACCTCCAAGGTAGAGAATTCTTTTGTTTTTTCATAGATTTCAAAAAGCCTTCGACACTATGCCTAGAGAGAGACAAGCTTTGAAAAATAACGGAGGAACTCTCTGATTGAGCTTAGAGCAGTCATGCATAGACTTTATAAACATTTTAGATCTAAAATCAGTACTAAAGAAGGTTTGTAGAAATCCTTTGGCAACGATATTGGGGTAAAACAAAGATGCCCCCTCTTGCCCACCCTATTTGGCTTGTATATTGATAAACTTGAAGAATGGCTAAACAAAACTACAAGAGAAGGCATCCAACTTGCTGTATATGTGGTGAAGTTGCTTCTTTATGCAGATGATCTCGTTTTAATTGCATAGATCGACCATGGCTTGAGAGAACACTTGAAAGCTCTAGAGAGTTTCTGTCAGGAGGTTGGGATGCAGGTGAACACTAGCAAGACTAAGATCATGATTTTCTCTTTAAAGAGGAAGAAGCAATAGGTTAACTTCACCTTTGAAGGAAGTGTGTTAGAGATTGTGGAAGAATATACATATTTGGGGATTGATTTTCACGATAGACTCAACTGAGAGACTTGTAGAACTAAACAGAGACAATGGTGTTGGAGAGCTTCTTTCATGCTACAAAACAGGTGCAGAGTTATGGGACTGGAAAACCAAGAAAAATCTTTTTGGCATGCTGGTCACGCCAGTTGTACTTTATGGATGTGAGGTTTGGGGGAGCAACCTTTCAAACCACAAGTGGAAACAAATTGAAAGAATACAAAAACATTTTATCACTACTAGCCTCAAAGTCAAATCAATGGTTCTGTATGAGATTCTCTTGGCTGAAGCAGGCATGGTTATCCGTTTTTTAAGCTATCTAAATAAAGTTGAGAATATGGATAAACATTGTTGGCCCAAGTTGGTTGTAGGGGAGAGGTTAGCCCGTAGAAAGAGGATGTAGATGAAATAAAACGAGGAGTGGCTGAGTAAATAAAAATGTCCCAACACCAATGAAGAGATAAAAAAATTTGCGTTGGAAAATTTCAGTCCTTCCATGTGGACAAAGCAAATGAGGCGAAAAAAGCCCACTATGTGAAAGAGTACAACCCCATTGGGGGTCATGAAGAAAAAGACTGCTTATGGGTGGCAATTAAGAGTAAGGCTAGATTGTTAGTGGCGTAACTAAGAATCGGGTCTCATCATTTAAGGTGCAAGACAAGTAGATGGACGGTTCCCAAAGAGGTTTGGGAAAAAAGAACATGAATTTCTGCAACAAAGGTGTTGTTGAAACTGAATAGCACTTTAGTTTTGAATGTGCTACTTACCAAGATATCTGTGGGCAATATGAGGACACCCTGAAGGAAGGCTGTCCAAACCAACTTTTTGAAGAAGCAAGGCTACACAAAATTGTTAGTTTTCTGGTAAAGATCCATAACTGGAGAGCTGAAATTGAGAAACATAAAGATAGTCTAGGTTTTGATGTTGGGTCCCTTAGACTGTTGGTCTCGTGGATGCCATTAAATTTTTTTGATTCATTCATTTGCATGCGATAAATGTTGAGGTGGTAATGCTATAGTTGTTGGGTTGACCATTGGTTTGGTATTGAACGTTGGTGATAATAAAATATCAACATCATCCTTATAGAATTATGTTGATTAATGTCAGTTGGTCATTAGACCACACGCCTCTTATTTTAATATATTGGGATAAGAAGTTTACATAGATACATGTATCTCATAGATATTCAAAAGGACAGTTTTGAAGCATCAACTAAAAAGTGTATTTTTGACTGTCATAATTTGAATGTTTATGGCTTGAACGAAGCACCTATACTATCAAAAGAGTTTAAGTATTAGTTATATCAAAACAAATTTGGCAAGATTAGTAAAGAGGATCCAAATCCTATTTAGCACCCGAGACAAACACATTTTCTATATGTTTATAGCTAGAAGGACCAACACTCGAGCCGTTTGCCTTTGGCCTTTGAAAGATTTTTAGAGGTATCTCCTCGACCCTATGCCCAATACTAGTAATTTAACTAGTTGTTTCTTTGCACCACTTCTTAATATTCATCTCTATAGAACTCGTGAGCACAACTCCTAAAAAAACATAGAAAGAGGGACAACTGCAAGTGAAAGCTGTGAATCAAAAGATATAGGACAAGGTGTGGAGATAGCGATATTTTCATTACAAAAAAAACTACAACCCTCTCTAACAATTGCTTTTTCTATCAAATCTTATCAACAAAAATTTATTTTTAATATTGGATTTTTTAACGCTTTTATGTTCTCTCAACCACTTTTATGTTGTTAGACTCCAAATATGTACTTTTTGAGAAAATACTTTCCGTACAATTTTTTGCTATATACATGAAAGCCTTTGTATAGGATAGTGTTTAACGAAGGTTTATACCTTTTTCAAAATGTGATCACTTTCTCCCATTTGTATTTATCTTTCATGACCCAATTGCACTTAAAAATCTATTCAGAACAAGAGCATATTTACATATCAAAATGCAAAGAAAATTCATGAGCACCTATTCAATTTCCCCCCTTTTTTAATCAAGGATTTTAGATCATCCACTAGTTTTTTTTCTACCTTATATAGGAGCATGTGCCGAAGCTATTAGCTTTTTGGCCATGAGTCCAGGATTGAGGGATAAGCATTCTACCAAAGATGGATACCTCCCTCATATCATACCCCTATCCTTTCTAATGTTATTGTAATAGAATGAAATTTGAATTGATTTTTTCTTAATTTGCAATTAAGTTTATGATCTATATTTATATGAAAGTCTGATTGTAGGTTTCAAAGGCTCAACACAGTGAATGATTTCACTAAGCAACTTTTAATTAAAATTTTGCTAAGCCAACTTTTTTTTGTTTTATTGAATAAATGCAAATTATGAAGATAAAATTGCAGTTATGAACTGTAGGAATAAACTGTACATTACATATCAACAACTTTAGCTTGTAGAATGCAAGCACAAAAGAGCCATCAAGGAGAAGATGATCGAGAGTATGTTGTACTAAGAGAACCAATAGTGCATATTGTTGATGTGAGTTTTGTGACCACTCCAACATGCAAGATGAAATACCCAGTATTCCAAGATGAAACACTAAATTTCTAATCCTCTTTTGAACAAGGAAGCTCTAAATGCTAAACAATGTAAATGATTGTGTGATCAAGTAAAGCAACCCCAAGGTTTACCCTGCGTACTTGCAACTTTCCGTTGGACACAACTCAGTTTTTATGATGTGATTTGCTGATAATCACTTGGGGACTTGCATTAGCCTTTTGTGGAGGATTCTATCAAATTTTCTAAATGCGAATGATACAACAATTTGAGTGCGTTAAGTACTTCTAACAACGATTTGAAATAAATTACAAATGAGATGGAGGTTTAGAAATCTAAGTTATTTCTTATTCTAACTCTACTAATGCAAGACACTATTGGTGTTGTGGTGAAACTAAACCAGTCCTTGCTTTGCCAAATCAACTACGCTAAGGAGGGTGCATGTATGATTTTCAAATTACTTATGCTCATGAAAACCATAAACTATGCAAATCAATAAACACTAATCAATTGAAGTGAAGTGCTTGCAATAGGGTTCATACCAACCTTACACTGTTACTTGCAATCAACAAGTACCAAAGGTATGAACACAAGTTTCACCATCATTCAACATCATCTTTCATTATCCATTAAACTTAAACAACTTTTAACTTTTACTCAACTTAAGAAAATTTAGACTAAGTGAGATATGTAGAAACCATGCAACACTCCAAAACTTCACAAGTATTCACCATGATAACAACAACGAATTAGGAATAATTTTGGCAACAATTTCTTCAAGTCCCCCTTTTACAAATGATTTGAACAAGCCTTATATAGATGCTCCAAGTACAATGAATGAGTCAATGACTTAGATTGTTCCAAGATCAATGACCAAGTTTATGCCAACACTACTCAATGTAACTTCCATCTACAAGCATGGAATGTATCCAATGACAAAGAGGCAACAATCTATGGGTCAATGATAAAATTACATTGCTTTCGAATACATATTCATTTAAGGATGAACTGATGAGAAAATTCAATAGGGGTAAAACATTAAATGCAATCCACATGTACACTTGGAATAACTTGATTGAATGATCTTGGACATGTGGTGTAGGAATCTTCTGATTGGTTAAAGATGAGTGGGTGCCACCTCAACATGTTTATTTTGTAGCCTCTGTTTCACCTTCACTTACTCATTCTCCTTGTTTTGGAAGTCTTCTCATTGAGACGTTCTTGAACTTGTACCTGTAACAGTTCTTAACTTGATATCTTGGCCTTGATTTTCTTCATGACTTTGAACTTGAACTTGAACTTGATTGGCATTTTGATTTCCTCATTCCATGAGATGTGTATATTAGCAATTTGATCATCACCCTTGGTTGAGGTTCCCAATAAATTTGTATATATAACATTGATCATTATATCAATAATGCCTTATTGTTGTCATGATTTCTTTCTCAAGCCTTAGGATCATTGACTTCACCATTGCACTAACATTTCCATTTTTATCGCACTTCTTTATTATTCGGGAGAATGAAGACGATGGCTCCCGCCGCGTCTCGACTTGCTGCGCCTAGGGCTTCTGATGCTGCCGCCGATGCTGTTGGTCGTCGGCAACCCTCCTGTGGCCCTTTGCTGGGTGTTGCAGGGTGTGCAGAGGATGCCTCTCTCGTAGCCGAAGTTGCTGCTGCCTCACGCCCGCGTTCAATCTTTGCTGCGTCCCGCTCTGGGGCGACTGCGATTGGTGGGGGCTCTGTTCGTCCGGGGGTGCAGTCGGTGCCATCTGCTGCACTGGGGAATATTGGGCATGCAGATCCTACTTCTTATGCAGATGTTGCTGCATTTGAAGCAAACATCAATGAGTCTTTGTTCTCTGTTCCGGGGAGTGGGAGTCTCCGTTTCCAATCTCCTTCTGTTAAGCCCATCACTGTAAGTGCTTCTCTTAGGCTAAAACTGGATTCTGATACAGTTGATGAGATTGTTAAAAACACTGAAGATTTTTCAGAAAATGCTGCAATCTTTAGATTTAGGGGTTTTTGGCCTTCTTTATCAAACTTGCATGCTTGGATCTCTAAACAT
>MU226708.1:679316-694482 GCA_018584345.1 Thuja plicata
TAGTTGTTTCTCTTGGGAGGAGCGTTTTCCTTTGATGGCCAAACCTTGGCATCAGGATTTTGATCCTCTCACTGAGACATTTAATAAAATCCCATTATGGGTGAGGCTTCCGAATCTTCCCCTTCATTTGTGGCTGGACTCTGTTCTGGAAGAGATAGGGGAGGCTATTGGGGATTTCTAGATGGTTGACCATGTTACCTCTGACGTGTTTCATCCGACCTATGCTCGTATTTTAGTAGAGATTGATATCTCTAAGGGCCTCCTTGAGAAGATTACTCTGGACTCCCATTTGGGTTCTTGGATTCAAAATTTAGATTATGAGGGAATCCCGTTCAGATGCAGGGAATGCCACATGACTGGTCATCTTGCTGCTCGGTGTTTATCCGATAAGGTTAAATTGAAGAAATCACCTTCTTGGTGGTCGGGGGTTGTTGACCACCATTACACGGTTCGTAAATCTTCGGATGGGGGTTTGGCTGCTAGTCAAGCTAAGAATGATGCTACTGATGCTGCTTCGGAGGTTCAGACAGGTAGTGCTTTCCCTCCGGATGTTGCTGTTGTCCCTGACAGGACTGTTGAGGCTATCTCTGGCTCAACTTTATTGCCTGCTGGTGCTCTGGTTTCTACTATTTCTCTAGTGGGGGATTTGGGGAATGGTGGTGTTGCTGTCCCTGTCCCTCGTGTGGTTGCTGGTGTGGCCAGACCTATTTCTCAGATGCCTGCTGGTAATTCTTTGGCTGATGCTCTGAAGGTGGAGGATGGATGGACAACAGTTAAAGGAAAGAAAGTTAAGTCATCCATGCCTTCTTTTGATATGAATCTACGATCACAAAAGGATGGGCCAAAAGGTAAATCTTGATTGCCTTGTGTTGATATTGCAAGGGAATCATTTCTTGGGATTTCTTTTGCTGTCAGCTGGAACTTAGCTGGAAGTATTTTTTTGTGCTGTCTGCTGGAAGCTTAAGGGCTGCAGGACTTATTTGTTTTATTCTCTTTTATGCAACGTCTGGTCTTGTTGCGTCTCCAGATTTCCTTTTCTGGAACTTTAATTCTTTCTAGGTTGTGGGAGCCTGTTGTAAAACCCTCGTTGTGGTCTTGTTTCGTTCCTTTTAAGAGTGCTTTGTTGTTTATCCTTGTAATCTTTGTACAGGGTTTCAGGGCCCCTTCAAAACCCGCTGTTACCTTAATAAAAAAAAACATTTCCATTTTTATCAACTTTGAACCTCTTTGCTACCTTGATGAATGACTTGCAAATTGTTGATGCTTGAGACTCGACTTTGAACATTATCCCTATGCTTGGCATGCCACATGAAATTGGATTTTCTCAGTGTTGACCCTGGAATTCCTTGTAGTTGTAGTTCAAACTTTGCAATTCCACTTCTTCTTTTGCTTAAAATCTTGTATTTATGGTGTTGTTTCTTTCTCCATGTATCTTCTTGATATAACAACATCCCCTCCTTGACTTTGAATTTTTCATCTTCATTTCCTTGCAAAGCAAAATTAAAACCTAATGTTAAGTTTGTGACAATGAATATAAACAAGATTAAGATACTTTAAAACATTTATGATTTCCCGAGTTTAAAACATTCAACTTGCCTTGCACAACACCTAACAAGTTTTGAATTCATTCTCAAGTTAAACCTGATCAAAATGTTAATGAAATTCTGAGTTTCCTAAAAACTTTTATGTCTGCAAGAATTTGCATCTCTGCTTATGATTGGGGGTGTTCTTGATTTTCAACTTAAAATTATCTCCCTTCCAGCAAATTTGACTTGATTGAAAGCCAATGATAGTTCTGATTTCTAGACTCTATGCCCTGATTTTCGCACCTCCTTTGTCTGCTTTGCTCTTGTTTTATTGTTTTGAATTGCAATGTTTGAAGTAAAGGCTTTTACTCTTATTTTATATGCTTCACACCCCAATGGTCATGACTATTGGGTCCTTACATGAGCCGACTAGATCTATAGGGGTTAATTTGAATTTCACTTAAATTGATTTCCTTTGAGGCTGACCTCATATTGAAAATAGATTTTTCTCAAAAGGCGCGATCAAACTTATATTTCATTTTTCTTCTACCTTGCTAATCCATTTGGCTGACTTTGCTTTGATTTGATTTGTTTGCAACTCATGGTAATCAAATTCCTTTTCAAGGGCGGAAAACTTGATATCTTTAGGCTTGAAGTCCCAAACTTTGAGCAGGAATCCAGCTTGACTTGGGCTTGAAGCCCCAAAATGCTAGTAGGAATTAGCTTGTCCTCTGATTGGAATTGGGCTCTGCCTCAAGAAATGAGCGGAATTTAGCCCTTGCTTGGGCTTGGCATCAAAATCCCCTTGCCAATTTTGTTTCTAAGTGCTTGAAACATATTTCTTTTCTCACTTTGTTCTAATTTTGCCATGACAATCCAAGATATGTCATCCATTATTCTGATTTCACCCATGAACTTAACCAGATGTCCTATTGCATTTCAAAGACCATGGCTTTCATGCTGAGTGGAAATCACCCTTAGCTTGGGCTTGGAGCCCAAAGTAGATCAGAAATCTGAGCTCGCTTGGGCTCGGAGCCCCAAGGAGGTCAGAAATCCGCCCTTGTTTGGGTTTGGAGCCCCAACGACGTCAAAAATCCGACCTTGCTTGGGCTCCTCCCAAGTTTGGTGTCCTAAAAAAATGCAAAGTTTTATGACAAATTTTTAATTTTTTATGACTTGCTCCTTCAACTTTTATACTTGCAATTGCAGATCGGTTTCAAGCTTGACTTCAATCCTTCATGTGTTTTTTAAGGCTTGTTTGTTTGTTTGTTTGGACTATGGTGATCAGATCACATTTCCTGAATGCTTTGCAAATTGTCTAACAATAACTAGACTCCATTCCTTTCAAGTCTTCCACTCAAGTACTTGTCCTGTTTCAGCCATTCCATCTTCACCATGTTCATGTTTTGGCAGCGCTTTGAGCCCATCAAATGGGTCAAAAATCTGCCTCCCCTTGGGCTTCATTACAAATTTATCTCTTGATTTCACCTAACTGTTGGATCACCCTCTTGCATCGCCCAAATTTCCCCTTGTCATTTCTACGACCTTGCATAATTGATTTTCACATTTGGCACGAGTTTGAGAACCCCAGGAGGGCTGAAATCCTCCCCCTCTTGGACTCTAACGCTAGGTTTGACTCCGAAACTTTGCTAAGTGTTGGGCAATCCATGTGTATCACCCAGATTTTAGATTGTTATTAGGTCCTCATTTCATCATTGAAATCAAAATCTCCACCACTTGTTTGCAATTTGTAAAGGGGTAGGCTGAAGGTTGGATACTTATGGTTCTAATTTATCCTAGATCAAGCCAAGTTTAGCATTTTTTATTTCACCCCTTATATTGGGCGGAGATTAGATTGGCTTAGGCTTGTCTACTAAGGATGATGTTCAAAATTTGCCTAAGTGTTGGAATGTTGACATGTTGAAATCGAAAATCATTTGTGTTTTGCTTGGATTTTCCTCAACACTTGATCTTGTTTCCCATACTTGCCCAAGCTTTCTTCCTCAATTTTTAGATCAACTTCCAACTAAGAGTGGGCTATTACTTGACACTTGAAACCTCTTACCCATTACAAGCCCTTGATTTGCAACTAGAACTGATTTGCATTTGAAACTTGTCCAAATCTTCTACCTCATTCCCCTCGAAGGCTTGAAACATAAGTCGCCACACTAAGACTAAGACTAAGACTAAGACTAGCAACTACTAACTGCCAAAGCAAAAAGAGGGGGTCCCCATTTGCAATGGGGTGATGGTGTGAAAAGGTCACAACACATGCTACAAGAGAATGGACACAATATTAACAATTACATAAGAAACGAGTACAAAAAACATAGTATTAACAATTACATAAAAGATAGCACAAAGTGAGCCTAGTGACAAAAATAAATAACTGAAGAGGAGGAACTAGCTAGCTGAAAGAAATCCCGAGCAGCACTCAACCTGTGGGAAAGGTTTGAATCCTTGCGTTGTGCCAACCTTTTTGCTTAGAAACTGCTTAACTTGCCATTTGATTTGTTGAATTTGAAAGTCCATCTGTAAATTCGTCTCAGCCTTGGCTTGGAGTTGATAAAATAGAGAAGCAAGATAGTAAAAGATATCAGAATAAAATCACAAAAATACAACTTCTCAGTGATCATTATGATTATTAAAGATAGCTTTACAACTATTTCTCCATACATGGAACAAAATAAATTTCTAACACTATCAATTAACAACAATATTAGCATGTAACCTAGCCCAAAGAAGGGCCTCTTTCCAACTCAATTTGTGATAAAAATAGTTGGCAACCATTAAACACAATATTCCATTGTTTTTAACAAACTAAAATCCTCAAAATATATGCCTTACACTTTCCCGCCTATGACAAAATGGACAATTAATTGGTTGGATTATAATACATTTCAACTTGTTCCTAATGAGTAGTTTGCAATGTAGAATCTTCCAAGCAATTAATTGAGCGTCTGAAATCACTTTTGATCTCCATATTTGAGCAGATAGTTTTGACAAAAACTTTTCATTGAACCTACAATTCCATTTGAATTTTAATCAATACTTTAAGGGCAAATCAGGAAGCTACTGAAAGTAAACCTTCTTTAACGAGGGAGAAATTAAAAAGGATATAATGACAACCATAACCAATCTTTGAAGGAGTGGCATTGGATGGGGGTGCATAATTTCATAGACAATTCCAATGGCACTACATGCCACACAAAAACCCAAAACTCTTTGTATTTGTTGCTCAAACCGTATTGATTTTTAACAATATGCCAAGGTAACCAACTCATTGTAGGAAAGTCCCAAAGGTCCCTAATGTTTCCAATTCCTTTTAAAAAATAAAAATAAATTATTTTGGAAACCTTAATGCAAGGGGTTTATCCTGATTTATTCCACCAAATAGAAGAGGTAAAGAAGCTGAGAGTGAATTCTCAATCTATTTTAAAAGTTGACATGTAATGTGCCAAGCCCTCCATATAGACTGAAGGGGAGGTTAAGCCTAGATTGACAAAAATGAAGTCTAAAGAATTTTATTGAACTACCCCACTTTTTGAAATTTTCCTATGGTAGTGACAAGATTAATTTGATTCCATATGAGGATCTTCCATTGTTCATCCCCTAGGATAACTCTAATAATCCGTTTAGTTGCCAAATAGAATCTTGTGTTTCTGGATCTATTAGCCCCAAATTATTTTTTCTTTTAGGTTAAATATAATGAGTCTATGAAGTGGCTATAAATCCCTTATTACCATCCTGTTTAGCCCAAAGGTATGGTCTAATAATTTTGATTAAGTCATCGTATTCTTTTTATTAAGCATCTAATTCACACTTTAATTATCTATCCAGGGGTGTTTGAAGCTATTTATGCCCAGAACGAGTTGTTGGGGGATCAATAATATTTTTTTTCAATTGTTTTATGAGATTTTAAAGTTCCATTTTGAAACCTTCCTAAATGTTGTTCTAATCTATCCTTCCAATGTATTCTATGATTTTGGAAACTCTCTCCTAAACTTTCTAATTCTGTAGAAATCAATTTTGACTTTCTATTTAAGATCATCTAATCTAAGCAATCCCTTTGAAAAAAGATAAACTTAATCTAAGCACTCTTGCATAAAAATATCTATCAACTTTGCAAAATTTGAAATTTATTTTGAATTGAAAGGAAATCTTAACTAATCACACACCTTGGAGGAAAGGAAGTTTAATCTATAGTTCACACACTTGAAAGAAAAATAAAATAAATGATGTCAAATTCTATTATGATGAATAAATTTGAGTGTCCGCTAATATACCACACATTGTTAAATGAAAAGGATATATACTAATTCTACTTCCAAATTAATCAAACTAATTACCAAGCGTCTATGGTAAAAGATTAAATAGAAGATGAAACTATACTATATCAAATTTACTATTGTGGATTAAATTGATTACTAAAATAGAAACTAAACAAATTGTAACTAAACAAAAATTAAACTTATTTAATGAATAAACTAAATTGAAACAAATCAAAATAGAGATTATCACCTTCCCTAGAGTAGGTCTTACTCTCCTTCGAGAGCGATTTGGAATGACAGATATCACATATCTTCTTCTCTTCTTCTCTTATTGGCATTTGAATGGGCCCCAAGTGGGGGTGTAAAATAAGTTTACAACAAAATGCAAAAATACAAATGGCTGTCTAGCAAAGCCTTCTAACTTTTATGACACACTAATTGGCCAGACTATATTGGCCTCATTTGCATATATTGTAAATATTAACTGAAAAGAGAATCCATATGCAAACATTCCATAATCAATTCATCAAAAAGGAAACCATTCATATATAAATATAATTCCCATATTCATTAACTATTAAATTTTATAAAGTACAGAAATAAACTATATCATAAAGTATTTAGTGCTAATGGTCATTAAAATAGTTTAACAAAATTTTTGAAACATGCCATTAAAGTGCCATGATTTACACTCATCACCCTCTCCCTTCCGATCTTGACCATGTCTACATGGTCATACATTAATCACATCAGGAATCACTTAGTTCATTGTCTCGAACCAGGTCATATAATCAAATTTCTCTTTCCTTTATTCTGGGTAGTTTATATTGAGAGTATGTCCATTGTTCACTCCGACTCTGTGTTTAAGCATTCGTCCAGTAAGTCTTGAGGAATCTGGTTAGGTGCATTCAAATTGGGTGCTGACATATGATGAGAGGCAACTGAAATCTCACTTCAACCCAATCCTTCTTCTGCTCATGAATAACAAGGTGTCAGACTCCAGTTGAGAGAGATAGGTTCTCTTCTTTGGCGAGGCAGGGAAATCGAGTTGTATCTTTCTTGATAGGCAAGTTTACTTCTATTGTTTGAAAGTAGACTATATTATTTTCCTAGATTTTCAAGGTAAATGGGGGTGAAATTTGTCGTCCATGCAGCAACCCTAAAAATTCTTATGTATTTATGAGTATCAAGGAAACGATGAGACCTTAATTGTCTCATATTTAACCAAATAAAATACTCTTTCTTCTTAAATTGTTGTTAAAGTGGATTTGAGTAATGATTGAAAATTGTTAAGCTTATTTGAAGTAGAATGTAAAGTAGATGTTTGATTTATTTTTAGTAATTAATGCGATCCAAATTGCTTCTAATATTTCATGTGTCTATAAGATGCTATAATGTAGGTGAATAGATAATAGATAGGTGTAAGATACAACTTTAGAAGGCTTTGAAGACATTGTAAGAAGATAGATAAGACTCCTGCAAACTACCAACACACTCCAATATTATTTCAAGATCGGTGAGCATTAGTCATTCCTAAATTAATGGGATAAATATATGTTTTATGCAAGTTCCAAAGATATCTTGCACCAAGTTATCTTTCTCCACTAAGGATAACTCAAGTTATCAAAGCACTTAAATCTAGGTGATTACTAGATTCCTAGAATCACTAAATTTATGTGGGATCACCTTCCTTGATAGAATGCTAGAGAGTTCTCCCCCAATTTGTTTTGTGAAGGGTAGGTTCCTTTTTCTTCTTGGAATCTTAATATAAAGGGATTTTGTGGCTTGATTAATTTTAGGGTTATCCTTAATAGCCCGTAATAGTGGAATTTAAATATTGATCTTCTTCAACTCTTGAAGGTGTTGGGAATCTTCCAAAGCTACATGATCCTCTCTGGAGTGTTTCATAGCAGTTGGTTTTGGTCTTAAGTACTCGGGGAACAATGCTTTCTTAGGAGTGGGCATGATATCGTTTATTTTTTGCACTTACCATTTTCAACAAATCTATTTTCTTTTCTACTACCTCTGCAAGATTTTTTTTTAGTTGAGTTTCCAGTTACAATTAAAGTCAGAAGATGGGATACGAGTGCAATTTAGAGCTAGAAACTCTAGTGTTAGATTGGGGTGAAACCCAATAGTTAGAGCAAGTATGATGAATCCATTTCTTGTTAATTTACAGGGTCCATTTCTTGTTAATTTACAGGGTTACAAATTACATGTGGTAGAAAAATTTGGAGAGAATTTCCACATAAACATCAACACTTAAAAAGGAAAAAGAAAGACACAAGTATCTATAGCTATTATTGCTATTTCTAGAAGCTCAGTAGAGGGACAAGATGTGGGAAAGGATCAACGCAATTCTGAATAGTTAATTCAAGCTTTCCATGTAGCTCTAGACCTCGATCGACCCTCTTGCACCATAAGGAGAGAGTCAAGGGCATTGACCATGCTAGCCTACAAGAATTGTGGTCCATATTGGTATTATGGTTGATGAAACCTTTCACTTGTGATGGTCCTAGCTTATGGATAGTTACTCATGTTTGCCATCAAAATGCAAGGCTAGAGGTGAGAATAAATCTTCCTCTATTTATTTTTACTTCAATTAGAAATATGGAAACAAGGGATAGAGAAAATGGTGGTCAAATTAGCCATCATGGGCTAATTCATTTGATAATTAAACACCACTTTCCTCAAATGGAGAATGGGCAGGAGAAGTGGGAAGAATTTTTGTTGAAAAAGGGACCCAAACCTCAAATTAGAAAGGAGGCCCATAGGGCTAAAAAGACAAAAATGGAGAAGGGTGAATATTTGTCATTGTTAAGAAGGGCTCAATTCACAAGACTTAGCAAAAATAGACACTCTCAAAGCCTCCTATTATTCAAATTGATGAGAGGGTCCTAATGCTTCTGCTAAAATTTCCCTTGCTTCCGTTTAAGATTCCTCCATTGCTACCCTTGCTACAAACCCCACAACTACCACCCATAATTCCCTATTTCTCAACCAGAAGAAGAAAAAGCTCAATTGGCACAACCCTTTCCTCCACAAACCAAAAGACGTCATCGCTTAAAATTGTAGAAAGAGGCTAATTAAGAAGAGGTAGAAGCGAAAAAATATGTGAAAATATTGGGTAGCTTTGCTTCCCAAGAACCTTTGTTGCCTTTATAGTCAACTTCTTCTCCACCAAACTTTGCTCCTCCACCACTTTCTCCTGAAGAATTCATTCGAAGGGAAAATAACCCATGTAAGAGGAAGAGCCATAGTTGGACAAGGAGGAGGCTGCCCAATTAAAGCACGCCTTGGCTCTATTGAAGGTTGAAAAAGAATTGGAAGAATATAAACTACGATTAGTTGTGTGAATAAATATTGAAGATAAAGGATGAGGATATGGCTATAATCTCTGTTGAGGCAGAGAATGCTAAAGTCAAATTTTGAAATGATGTCACAACAATTGTCATAAATAGAATAAGCTTTGATGTAAGTGAATATTCAAGCCTTTGTAAATGTAGAAGAAGCTGATAAATTAAAGCAAGAGCTCATGGAGGATAAAACAATTGTGCTTTATCAACCCAACCAAAATTTGATCACCTCGAAAAGGAATGTGCTCACTTATGCTGCATGGCCTTGTTACCTTTCTCTCACTGCCATGAAATACATGCAAGAAATTGTTCTGCTTAGGAGAGAGCCGAGACATTGTCAAATGGGAAAAGAAGCAACTAAAACTAGTGTTGAATAGGCTATTGATATTCCATTTCCACTAGTTTCTACAAGAAAACTATCTGGTATGCATTCCTTGTTTTTAAGAATTTTTTTTGAAGAGGAAGTTGAATCAGATTGTTGTAAAGAGCCCACTGGAGTTTGAAAATGACATGGAGTTTATGGAATGATGCATGCATAGTAATCCTTCAATTCAAAATCAAATTTGTGAACTCTTTCAACATGGGTTCATAATGGATATGAGCTAGAACTATTATTGAATATATATGTTGGAGAACTTTAGATTAGTTCATTTGTAGCATTGTTGAAAAATCAAGTTGAATGTGGTAAAAGGATAAAGGAGTATAGAGATGCCCAATTGAAATATGGCCTACCTATGGGGGATGAGTTCCCTAATACTCAATAATACATAAGAGGGTTTAAGGTTGTTGCATGAATAAAAAATATTTTTGATTAGATTAAAAACATGTTTTGAAGGGGCCCCGAAACCCTGTACAAGTCTATAACTTAAGATAGAGCATTAAAAGTCCCCTGAGAATACAACAGACCATCAAGAGCAAAAGGCCAACCACTAAACTAAACCATGAGGAATGTAGCCACATAAAAATCAGTAGCCCAGTATAAAATCCAGCCATTAAGAAATAACTTTGGTCCCCTTCTTGTGGGACTGAAGAGTCATATCAAAAGAAGGCGAGGATCGTTTGGAGTGTTTACCTTTAACCGTGACCCAACCTTCTTCCACTTCAGCCACAACATCTTGCCAACACTGAGAATCCAAAACCGAAGTCCCAATGCCCAATAACTGCGCAAAAGTAGCCAACAAAGACTCAGAGCAAGAACCACTCCCAACACCAACATCAACCAAAGGGATGGCTTCAGTAGGGTCAACAGAACCAACAATAGTGGAAACACTAGCAGGAGTCCTGCCACTATCCAACACAGTAACCACATAAACATTACCACTAGAAGTAATAGAAGCTGAAGCCTTGGCACAATCCAACACAAAAACCACAAAAACAGTTCCAATAGAAATACCCTTAATAACCTTATTGGAAACTACCACAGAATCTACAGGATCAGAATTTTGAGTTTCATTAACAGAAGCACCCTTCTCACCCTTCTGAGAAGAGAGCTTGAGAACTGTGTAATGCTGAGAAGAGGCACCGATCCACCAAGAAGAGGGCTTCCTTGATTTCCCATTCTCAAAATCACATGTAGCCGCAATATGCCCAGTTTTAAAACACCTTCTACACCTGAAGGGAATTCCTTCATAGTCCAAAGGCTGGGTCCAGCTGCCCTGGGGAGACGAAAGATTTATCTCCGTAGGAAGCCCCTTAGAAGTGTCAATCTCAACCAGAATACAGGCATAGGTGGAGTGGAAGAGATCAGAAGAATCAATATCCACCATCAAAAAGTCACCAAGCGCCCCACCCATTGCCTTCATAAACCAAATCCAGCCAAAGATGAAGTGAGAGATTAGGGAGTCTCACCTAGAAAGGCATATTGCTTAAGGTTTCAAAGGCAGGATTTAAATCAAGGTGCCAAGGTTACCCCCATTTACCTTGAAAGAATCTAGAAAAAAAGTATAGCATGTTGTTAATCACTAGTTGAAAATTTGCCACTTGTTGCACATATAGCTTGTGAAGAAAGATACAACTCCATTCACATACCACTGAGAAGAAGAGAACCTACCTCTCCCAACAATATTAGATGTAGTTTGACTAGAGTTTGATACCTTATCACATCATTCGTGAGAAAAAGAAAGATTGGGTCGGGATGAGATTTTGATTGCCTCTCATCATTATGCTAGCACCCAGGTTGAATGAATCTAATAGATTCCTCGGGACTTACTGGACAAATGGTTAAACAAAGTCAGAGTGAACAATGAACATGCTTTTAATAAAAACTAACCAAAATACATTAGAGAGATTTGATTGTGCTACCTAGTTCGAGGCAATGAACGAAGGAATCCCTGATGTATTTAATGTGTGACCATGGGGACATGGCCAAGATCAGGAGGTGGAGGGTGCTGAGTGCAAATTATGCAATTTTGATGACTTTCTTTAGTTAATTTTTTATTATTATAGTGATTGCTTGGCACTAATTACTTTATGATATTTTCTTTTTGTACTATTCTTTTTTTTTTGATGAAATGATTATGAAATGTTTGTATATGGATTTTGTTAATAGTTAAACATTGAAGGTTATGCCTCCTGAAAATAGGGAGCTACAGATAGCTCTGAGAATTCTTCTTTTGTTTTACACCAAAGTGTCTCTTTGTTGCTTTAATAATATGGTAGAGTGTACTTTGGATCTAATCAAATGGCTCATGATATGTTTGATCTTTTTGTGTTGGATATTGAGTGTTGATCAACAAATTATCTTTATTTATGATGGAATCCCTCGTTCTAGGAACAACACTCCATGTTTTTCTCTATTAGCAGATCCTTCTGAACTCCAATGACAATGCCCCATTTGATTGCAATCATCACTCTCAATTCTAGCAAGAGGATGAATGTTAGACATTAATTTCTCTTTTAGTTCTATTTTTCAAGTAAGTCAATATTTTCTAGCTAGTTAGTCTATTGTAGGTGTAAGATTTGGCTATGGAGATAGCCACCCAAGATCTAGAAGCCTAATGAAAACACAATAACAAGAGAGAATGAATATCACAATAATAAATTGTACTCCCACCAAGAATGCAATGCAATAGCTAAAAAGACCTAGGAGACCCCTTGGTTAAGTAGACCAAGTTGCAAACATGGGAAGACATAAGATTATGACAAGTGTTGTAATCTTATGACATGATAATCAAGAGACAACTTAGTACCCACCTAAGGTTGAAAAGTGAAAGTTTTACATGTCCACTAAAGGTGGAAGGTGATAAAGTGATAAGTGCACTAAAGGTGGAGTCACCACATAAAGTGGAGTGTGATAACATGATAACACCACCTAAAGTGGAAGTGCTCCTAAAAAATCCTATATGGTCCTTAAGTAAACTTAAGTAGTGTGTGTGTCTATACCCTAGGAGAATGACTTATTAGGTGCAACAATTAAAGACACCAACACCCACCCCCCTAAGTGTAACTTAGGGAGAATGTATGCAAATAATGCAAGATGGGTCCCAACTACTAGGCCATGTTAGGTACCCACGTACAAATGTAATGCGATCTCTCACAAATGGAGAAAATATGAAAACCTAGTGGGACAAAGCTCCTCCCCAAAAGAGAGATGAAAATACAAAATACTCTCAAAGAAGAATGAGATGGACAAAACCCCATGCGAGGATAAAGTCCCCCACATAAGAGAGAAGTAGAGGGACCATGAAGCCCCCCCTCATTGTAGAATATCCTTCAAAGATGGCCCAATGATTTGGAACAACATTCCTCCCCTTAGGAAGATTACAACCAATATTGTACCATGAATGTTTTTGATTAAGGTAAAAACAGGTTTTGAAGGGGCCCCGAAACCCTGTACATGAAGGTCAAAAGAGATATTCAAAGAAGCACTCTATAACGAAACAAAACAAGACCACCCAGAGGGTTTTAAAACAGGCTCCCTCAACCTGGACACAAAAGAGGATACCAGAAAAGGAAATCTAGCACCCTCACAATAGAAAACGCTGCCTAAAATAAATTACAGTTAAAACTAGCAGCCCAAAAGCTTCTAGCAAGCAACAAAACATCTGCCAGCAAACGAAAGCCCAAGCAAATTATTTCTTCCCCTTCTGGGAACGAAGAGACATATCAAAAGAGGGCGGACGTTTTGATTTTTTCTTTCCTTTTATAGAGTTCCACCCATCATCTACATTATTAGCCATTTCCAGCATAGAATTCGAATCAAGATTCAGATCCCCCAAAACCTGAGACTGTCCCAGGACAGGGCTAGGAGAATCCAAGGAGACCGCATCGGAAGATGAATCAGTAGCTACCATTTCAGAAGAAACCAACAAGGAGCTGCCAAAAAGAGGAGCAGAAGTCCCACTACCCTCAGAGCTTCGAACATCAGATTCAGAACTAGGAGAGGGGACAACTCCCAGGGAAGAGCCATCAGCGGTCCCAAGAGGCACATTGGTCTCATCTAACTCCTGAGAAGAAGAGACAACCTGAGAAAAACTTTTGATAGAAGAATCCTTCACAACCGAATAATGTTGGGAGGAGGCTCCCTTCCACCAAGAAGCAGGTTTTTTAACCTTTTCCAATCCACACTGGTCCGCTAAGTGACCAGTTTGAAAGCATCTCCTGCATCTGAAGGGGAGGCCTTCATAATCCAATGTTTGGATCCAGGACCCTTTAGGATGCACCAAATTTATCTTTGTCGGAAGACCCTTGGACGTGTCCAAATCAACCAAGATCCTAGCATAAGTTGAGTGAAGAATATCATCTGATTCCTCATCAACCATCAAGAAATCCTCAAGAGCCTCACCCACAACCTCAAGAAGGGAGTTAACCCAGAAATGAAGAGGGAGATGAGGAAGTCTCACCCAAGTAGGAACCTTGGAGAAGGACTCAGTATAAGCATCAAAGTCAGGATGCCAAGGCTTCATCATGAGCATGCTCCGGGCATTCCAGCTAAAAAAATGGTCACATAGTATCACTTTCCTATCAACAGCCATCTCAAACTTGGCAATGAAAAAACCCCTTGCCATTGGTAAAATGTGAATAGTATTAGAAATGATTGGTTCCCAGTGATGAGAAATCCAGGCATGCAAATTTGGAAGACTCGGCCAGATACCCTTAAATCTACAAATAAGACCATGTTCCTCGAGAACTGAGGAAGCATGATCAATGGCTTCCACTACCTCTCCTTCCAGAGGGAGGATCAGAGAGTTAGAGAGAGGGAAAGGGGTAGCAACTCTTTCAGCAAAAGCCGAAGACGGCTTAGAAGCGACAAATTTCCGCAGAGAGGAGCTCCTAGAAGAAGGAAGATCCACAGGACGCACCCCATCCGCCGACGAAAAAACCTTAATCCTCCCAAGAATAGGCATAGCTAAGGCAACATCCACCGTCCCTGCAATAGCCATAGCTGCCGTAGAGGCTTCCACGCAAACAACCTCAGAAACCCTAGCGATAGGAGGAAACGCGGCTGGAGGCATCGTGACAGGCTGCTCGGTTCCATTACCAAGAATGTTAATGTGTAACAAAATTAGGTCCTACTGTCGATGAAGAATTGATGATGCATCTCACACTACAATATGATGAAGATCAAGCATAGAGACACTTGTATTGTTAGGAATATAGGTTGAATAGGTAAGTGAATAATCTACTCTTGTTGATGGACTGAGGAATGCAATGGCCTTTGTGATTAATTGATTTCTCATTCTAATCAAGCATATATATTATACAAAGGGTTATCAACTTGGAGGATCATGACTTTTCATGATGCACATTAATTACTAACTAATATGATTAGTTTACTTAACATCTCTTAACTGATCATCTCTAGACAAGATCGATCTGCATAGGAGGAGTTTCTAGAACAATAAACATAATTAACTGTTAGGAGTGATCTGTATTAACATTACAGTACAGATTATAATCTGACTGTAATGCTAATGCAGAGCATTACATAACTGATATAATTATATTTAATTGTAATTCTATCAGACATTAAATCTGATTGAAACTATATTTCAACACTCCCTCTTAGTAAAAG
>MU226708.1:699918-716015 GCA_018584345.1 Thuja plicata
AAAGGTGGGAATGTGAGGACTTTATCTCCTCCATCATCTTTTCCCATTTCTCCTTCAACATTTCTAGAGCCATGTGCTCCAGTGATATTCTTACATGTATATCATAGATGTTGTCTACTACAGACATCTCGGGGGTTGCAATAAGATTCCTTGCATCAGAAATATGCTGCTGTAAAATTGTAAGATTAGGCAGAATATGTGCCTGTAGTTTGGTAATCTCACCTCTGAGTTGTGTTTTAGCATCCCATATTTCTTGTCTTAGCCTGTTCGCCTCTATGACCTTGTCATGATGCGCCTTTATACTGTCTGCATGTGAGGTTAGGATTTGTGCACTGGTGGTGACATTATGATATATCTCTGCTAGTTTGTCACTATTTTCCTTTGCAAATTTCTTAAGTGTGCACATCTTTTGAACATGAACAGTTAGATAAGATAATTTACAAACTGATGATTAAAGGTTAATGGGCTAACCAAGAAAAGTTTTAGAGGTACTGATTCACCCCTCCCCTCTTAGTACATCATTCCAATATAATTCCAACATTGGCTTGCTTGGTATTTTATTCACTTTTCCTTAACTTGCTTTGATACCATGTTAGGAATATAGGATGAATAGGTAAGTGAATAATCTGCTCTTGTTGATGGACTGTGGAATGCAATGGCTTTTGTGATTAATTGATTCCTCATTCCAATCAAGCATATATATTATACAAAGGGTTAGCAACTTGGAGGATCATGACTCTTCATGATGCACATTAATTACTAACTAATATGATTAGTTTACTTAACATCTCTTAACTGATCATCTCTAGACAAGATCGATCTGCATAGGAGGAGTTTCTAGAACAATAAACATAATTAACTATTAAGAGTGATCTGTATTAACATTACAGTCCAGATTATAATCTGACTGTAATGCTAATGCAGAGCATTACATAACTGATATAATTATATTTAATTGTAATTCTATCAAACATTAAATATTATTGAAACTATATTTCAACATGTATGAGCATTGATTGGATACTCAAACTACATATATTCTCGACTAGAGACATGTACCAAGTCTCACAAGATAGGTCCTAACCTACTGGATACAGAAGGATTACATCAAATGAGTCATCAATGATAAACTACATGAACTGTGGTACTTTATTTTAGTGCATACATGACATGACTGTTGGCTGGTACGGTCTCGATAGATGGACATTAAAAATTTGTGTTCCCAAATTTGCTTATTAAACAAGAAATTTGTTTTCTTAAAAGCTTATTTAAAAGTTTTTTATAAATATTTTATTACTAAAAAACTTTATTAAATAATAAAGATTGGTTTTTTTTTTCCCTTTAACTTTCCATTTTTGTAATACAATTGCCACAATCAGGCTATACTAGTCTTAGATCACTAAGCAAACGACCAAACTAAGATATATGTATTACAATTGAAAAGTAAATTGGTCAAATTCTAAAAGTACAATTTCTGATCACAAGCACTATAAACTAATAACACCATAATAAAATAAAATAAATTTATGCACTTTGAAAAAAAGTGCACCTAAAAAGGAGTTCGTATGAGCCCAAAAGAGGTCTTGGAAATTGCAAATCTGGGAATTGCTTGACAATCTAAAAAATCTAAAAACCACCTCCACCACTATGCAACACATAAAATTCTAGACCAAATAAAAAGAACTGCTTGCAATAAGAGTCCGGATGGCTGAGATATCACTGTTTGAAAATCACCTGTGTAATTATGACGCTTGAATTGCCACAACACCTCCAAACTTCAAATGCTTATAGATTTGGCATCCTGAGTACGATTTAGACAAAACAAAACTCGATCTCGGAGTTTCTGGACCTCCTGAATCCAATGGTGACCTTAGATTTACAATGACAAGCTCTAATTTTTCCCTGTAATACAAAGCCACAAAAAGGAGCCTTGTAAAATTCATTAAAATATGCACTCAAATCTTTGAAAAGACTATCCAATGACACTCAACAATGTCTGATACCATGTAATATTTGGCTATGGAGATAGCCACCCAAGATCTAGAGGCCTAATGGAAAGCACAATAACAAGAGAGAATGAATATGACAATAATAAATTGTATTATCACCAAGGATGCAATACAATATAGATGAAAGTACATGACCCCTTGGTTAAGTAGACCGAGGTGCAAACATAAGAAGACATAAGATTATGACAAGTGTTGTAATATTATGACATGATAATCAAGAGATAACTTATCACCCACCTAAGGTGGAAAAGTGAAGTGTCACATGTCCACTAAAGGTGGATCACCCTCCAAAGTGTAATAAAGTACATGAAACACATTCACTAAAGGTGGAAGGTGATAAAGTGATAAATGCACTAAAGGTGGAGTCACCACATAAAGTGGAATGTGATAACATGATAACACTCCATAAAGTAGAAATGCTCCTAAAAGCTCCTACGTAAGCCCAAGGTAAGGCAGGTTGGGTTGCTGGGCTGGGCCGCTGGGATACCCTTCACGTACCAAAAAAAAAGCTCATATTTGGTCCCTAAATAAACTTAAGTAATATGTGTGTCTATGTCCTAGGAGAATGACTTACTAGGTGCAATAATTAAACACACTAACAAGAGTTAGGAGATTCGACTAGATAGTCATTTTTATTTTCACATTTTTGAAAAGTAGATTTATAGATGTACAAAAATATATTTTTAGATTTTTCAAAAAATTGTTATTTATATGTACATAAGATTTGTGACAACATCAAGTTTTCAAAGTAATTTAAAAAAAAATGGCCACAAAGTGATGCTAAATGCATATTTATGAACACTTCTAGCTTGAAAAATTGCAAACACGATCTATTTTAGCTAGAGTGGATCTAGGTAGAATATTTGTTTGACCAATATTAACTTTTAGTGGGAAATGATTAAATTTATTTGTGCTAGTAAGACGACGTAAAGTGGGGGCATGACATTGAACTACCACCTCATGACCACTTCAAAAGTTCCAAATAAAAAAGAGTCGCTACCATGTCATCATCAAAGTCAATTCTATAAAAGGGGTGTGCTAATTGGTTTTAATGCATTGTATTATTGTATTTAATGTTCAAGAATAAGAAATTGAAGCTACAATATTAATGACAACTCACCATTTCTTCTCTATTTATAAGTGCTAGTCCTACTTCCCCTTATGTATCCCACAAGATATATAAATCAACAAACAAGTAAGAAATACAAGATACAAGGAAGGATATTGAAGCTTTCGTCCTACACACCATCGAGGAAACTCCAAACTATTGTTTCGAGCTAAGGGATTATGTGGAGCTTATTAATCATACCTCATGTGCTCTTTTGAAAAAAAAAATCAATGCAAGATGAATGAGTGCATGAGTGACCTTCAAGCTATTTTTGCAACCTTTGGTTTAGTTGTAGAGGAGCTCTACGAATAGGGGAGTAAATGGTGAAATATTTCAATATGGTCAAGCAATGCAATGAGTCCTAAAAAATCTATGTAGAAAGATTGGGAATGCCCAACCTTCGACCTAAAGAAGTGATACATTTATGCATCCTATTTGGGTCGTAGAATAGTTCTTAAGGAAAATGGGATTTAAGAAAAAAATATAAAGCAAAGGATATATATTAAGTCATTCACTAAATGGTCATTCTCCCATTTTTAATAAATATAATCTCCCCTTTAAATATTTTGTTCTTGCTTTCATTTTGTGTCCAATTGTACTGTTCTATGGTATAATTTAATTCCAATTTCTACTTATGTGAATCATGATTAATGCTTTGTATATTTTCTATAAAAGTGTTTGTAAATCCATGACCATTTATTAAGGGTGAATTTTCTATACCAATAGCATTACATTTTCTGGGTGTCAATCCAAACCTTTTGAACCATATTTACTAGTTCTATATTAAGTCTTGATTAGTACAAAGAAATGCTTGAGATGAAACATAGAGATTCTTTTCAATATTGACAAGGGTGCTTTCACCAATTTATTAATAAATATTTCATTCTTTGTAAGAAATATTTTGTTTTTTTCAATAACGTTTTAAATAAAATTACAATAATATGAATGATATCTTTAGATATATCTCAGTTCATTTATAAAATTTACACATATACTAATTATTTAATGTTTATTCATTATATCTATCTATATTTGAATAAAGGTATTGATTATTATTCGAATATATAATCAAATACTCTTATGATAGCTAAATTATTGTTCTAATCATTTTAGAATAATTTTATTTTAAGGTTAAATCTATGTACATCACTAAAATGATTTGTAATGGAACTTTAAATCGTTATACTTATGAACAAAAATACAGGTGAGATAAAGTTGCAAGTAATAAAGGAAAATGTTATATGTTTTGGGTGATATTTGTGATGAGGTGTAAAGTTATATTTATTCCCCCACTAACAATAGTTGCTGGCTTGAGCAGATTTTGACATTTGCGTTTAATATTAAAGTCTACTCACTGAATAAAGTTGACTTGTTCTCAATCAATTTTAAGTTTTGTTTTTGTATGCAACGTGTTGTGAGGACAAAATATACTATTGCACCATCATAATGTTGGTCTAGCGTTGAAGAATAGTTAGATTGTAATTATTTGTGCCATAAATAGATACAATAGTACACAAGATAGGTTTCTTTGAAAAATTGAATCATAAGATAAGAAAGTCAAGGGAGCTTGAATTTTGAGGTAAAAGAAGATTTTTTTTTGGGAAATAGATTAAACTTAAAGCAATCTAATAGCAGAATTTTTGTGGAGAAAACTTTATAAAATTCTCATTACTTATTGAATGATTATAGTGATGTTCTATTAGTTTTGGTGTTTAATGTTTTTTTTTCTTTCTTGTACATATATGCTTTTGATGTTGTCTAATGTTTGAACAATAATGTAAAAGTATGATCAATTATATAATAACTCTCATATGTCTCAAATGAGTAGCTCAATGGGATGGATGATGGCCCCTACTCTATAACATGGGCCAAAACATGAGAGAAAAGAATCTGAGCGTTTGGATTCAAGTGAAAGAATGGTGAAAAGAAAAATCACGATGAACCAACAAAACTAGGATGTGTCGCAAGAAGTAGTTACTAGATTTAGAAAAGAGATGATTTGGCTGTTAGAAGGACTTATAGTTGGAACATATGCGTATACATAGATATTACACTAGTACTATCTAATTTCTATAAGGAAAGCACCATCTAATCATATCCTAGAAATTGCGAGATACTACCAACTTCAAGGAAACCAACTAAAGATTATACTTCTCTCAAAAGATTCCCCTTATTGTCCTTCCCTTGAGGCCTCATGAGAGGAAACACATGCAAAAGTACTACTAGCTTAGTTAAACATGCAAAATTTACTACTAGCTTAGTCACGTAAAATAAAGGTCCATCAAAGCCTAACGGAATTCTATCCCTATCTAAACTGGCCTTTTGTAAGCTTCCCATTTCATCTACATTCTTTTCCTTTTACTTATTTTGTAAAAAAAATCTTCACTTTGGGCTAAAAATTTGGTCTAAAAAGCCATAGATTATGCCTCTAAACTAAGAATTGTTTTCTATCCCTAGAAATTGATTTCATCTTCCAAAGCTATGCAAGGACTTGGGAGAACTTAGAAGATTTATACAGATGTCTTTTTTGAATAATTTTGACAACATTCCTTAACAATATAGCCCACCTTACCATGAAAGTATTAGAATATAAAACTTTCAAATTCTAAATCCTAAACTTTAGGTTTCCATGATAAAAGAAAGGAAAGTATATTTGGAACATGATGATCTAGACTCCATCAAAATTTCACTTACCATAAATGGCATGTGATTTATCAAAATTATGTTGGATAATTATAAAAAAAACATCCAAATCTTTACCATGTTTTTCAAAACATCCTCATCCCAAAAATTAAGTGTAAAAATAGACATCTTTGAGAATCAAGTGTCTCCTCTTAAAGCCTTTAAAGTTTTTTTTTTAAGGGATTATGAAAAGCTTAGCATACTTAATATTGTATCCTTTCTTTTCTTTTTTTAAATTCCATCATTTTTCAATCTAGGAACTAAGATGAATCACAAAAGCTCATTTAAGTAAGAACCAAACCATTACCTCAAGACCTGAGGTATATTTAACCCAACCTCTAATTATATCATTAGTTAACCAATTGCCCAAAAAATGGCCTATGATAGCACACAAACTAAAGGAAGAAATCTCATCATTGAGCCCTGTCCAATCAATCAAATCAAGAGATCAAGGCCCTTGGCTAAAGGATGGTTTTTTTCCCACCCTCATTTAACTTTGGGCACACATGATCAAAGGAAGTGACCTCTAAACCAATGTGCTAAAAACCACAGTGAAGCCCCAATTAAGAAATATTTTCTCTTATTATCACCTCTAAAGGAAGCAAATTAGTATACACATTTTCCTTGTCTAGAAAATGTCCTTACAACCCTCTTGAAAAACCTCAAAAATACCATAAAAAGGGGTACGCCCAAACTATAGCAACCAAGATATTAAAGTCCAAGAAGAATATTTGACCACCATCTTAAAGTCTATGTTTATTCTAAAATCACATCACAAGTTAAGACGAATTACTTGAAAGGGGAAGATTGGGCTTAAGATCTTCCACAAGTTACCCTTTTCACGTTTACAAATTCCTTTTCTAAACACCACTCTTGTTTTGAGCATGCACAAACACTCTCCATCTCACATTTTCTTTTATAAATACACCAAAACTTGCTTCTATCAAGGGAATGGAACATTAGCGCCTATACCCGTAAGCCTATCCCAGGCCTCTTTAAAGAACATGACATTAATCAAAAAATTTTCCTAAAAACTTCCTTACGTTTTTATACTTTAAAATATCATTGAAAACCCTCTATAATCTTAATTTTGGTAAATTCCATGTGATTTAAAATTCTTCGAGGAAATGAAAGCTAGATATAGAAAGTCTAATATGTATTACAGTATAACTAAAAATATATTCATTTTTTATTAAGGTAAAAACAAGTTTTGAACGGGCCCCGAAACCCTTTACACGGAAGGAACTTAAGATAGAGCAATAAGATTTCCCAAGACAAAACAAAATAGCCAAAGCCTAAGAAAAACACTCACCAAAAACACAAAAAAATACTCCCAACTCGCTACAAAAAATGAAACATCAGAGAGCAACAACGGGAAGAGAGAGAACTATCCTTTCCTCCCCTTCTTTTGGGACTGAAGGGTCATGTCAAAAGAAGAAGAAGAACTCTTAAATTTTTTGCCTTTAACAGTGACCCAACCATCTTCAAATCTTGTAGCCTCATTGTGCCAGCACAAAGAATCCAAAAATGAAGACCTAGCACCCAACAGTGGAAAATAATCATCCAGCGACACTTCCAACACATGGCCATCTTTATTCCCTACCAAAGTTCTAACAGTCAAAGGATCTTCTGAACCAGAGTTAGCAGGAGCCAATACTCCAGCAGGACCAGCCGAACTAGCGCCCCCAGACCCACCAACAAGAACAACTTGCGGAGAAGGAGCAGGTTTAGCTCCAGCAGGCACAAAACCACCAGCAGACCCACCAGCAGCAACAACCAGTGGAGAAAGAGCAGAAGAAGCTCCAACATACACAAAGACAAGACCAACAACCACCATAGACCCAGTAGGGGCTACTGGAGGATGAACATAATCGTCCTTCCGAGGCTGAGAGGAGATTTTCAGAACTGTGTAATGTTGTGTGGAAGCACCCTTCTGCCAAGAGGGAGAATCTTTCTTTTTTTTGAAATCCAAGCCACTTTGGGTTGAAATGTGGCCAGTCTTAAAGCATTTACGACATCTGAAGGAAATAACCTCGTAGTCAAGCTTTTGGATCCAAGATCCTAAGGTTGATTCAATTTTGATTTCAGCTGGAGACCCTTCGAAGTGTCAAGTTCAACTAAATTTGAGCAAAAATGGAATGATATATGTTGAAGGAATCGTGATCCAACAACAAAAAATCCCCCAAAGCCTCACCCACTTCCTCAAGGATGGAATCTTGCCAGAGATGAAGAGGGAGGTTAGGGAGTCTAACCCATATAGGGATCTTACTGAAGACTTCAGATGAAGGATTAAAATCCGGGTGCCAGGGATTTACCATAAGCATAAATTTATCATCCTCCCAGCAAAAAAAGTGATCACACATGATCTTAGTTCTATCCTCAGCAAAATCAAACTTTGCAATGAAAAACCTTTTTTCCATAGGAAAGATGTGAACAATACCTGATAGCAATGGTTTCCATTTAGAAGTGATCCATTTACTAAAAATATATACGTCATTTTTAAAGATTCAGACTAAAAACACTTGCAAGGATATCATTACCCAAAAAAGTATCCTTGTAGAAGGGCTCAAATAGTTTGGAAAGGTCCCTAAATTATAAGTTACAAGCCCACATCTAAAATATCATGCACCATCAATATGGACAATTTCAATTGGGACCAACAATTTTAAAATTGGTAGAATCGTCATAAATCCTAGTGGAAGTATCTTCAACAAGTATTCAAAAGAATGATGTTGATAGCCCCTACATTTTGCACTCATTAATGTTACCAAATAATAAAGTAGAAAAATTTATATCAAAACTTGAAAATACATTTGTAGAGAAATCTCATGATATAAATATTATGTCACACATAATAAATGCAGTTATAACTTGTCATTAAAATAACAGGTCACGTAACTTTAACAGTGAAATGTCATATAAATATCATAATTTTATTAGATTATTTTAAAAAAACTTATATATTATACTAAAAGAAGAATAAAAAAGGATGGAACAAAGAAAGCTTAACATAATAATTTTGTCCCTAATGCATTGAGGTGCTCATTTGTGAAGAAAGTTTATTGTGAAAGAGGATACTTTATTATCATAAGATTTTCCTTGGAACATTATCTTACTAAAAAGACAATCTTATAAGTAAAGAAACACTTTTTACTATTAGTTACAATGTTTAATATATATCAAGGAACAAAGTACATGGGATTGGGAAGTTTGAATCTGCGATTTCCCACATATTCTCCTGTAATATCACTCCACTGATCACCTACATTTCCCCAAATATAATATCCATTATCTATCAGTTCTTTCCTCTTATGCGACTTAAATGCTATTGCAGTCTTTCCTTTTACCAAATGCCCTCTGCATTAACATAGAAATAATGTAAGTCTTACTCCCTTTTTGGGTTTAGTTCATAAGTATTAAAAAAAAAGAGGAAAACTAATTGCACCTTAAGATCATAAATCATTGTATCCGTGTGATTGTAGGTTTCTTTGTGTGACTCTTCTTTGAGACTCATCCCTTCCAGTGACAAAGAAAACTTTAAATCCTGCCACCTTCAATTTGTTGTACAAATCCTAAATAGCCGGTAAAGCTACAAACCTTCCTCTCATAGCCCAATTGTTGAATGAGAATCGATCAAAAGGCATTCCACTATATAATTCAAACATTAACATCAAGAAATATTTAGTTAAATAAAATAATATTGAGGACATTTTTTACATACATAGGCTAAATATATTCAAATTATATCTATGTTCAATTGAATGACAATTTTTTTTAAAAATGATTAGGTATACTAAAATTTTGATCATGTTTTCATTTAAATTGAGAATGAATTTTAGTATCTTACATATTACATTAAAATAAATCACAGTCATGCAAGAAGAGTGTTTTTTCTCAACCCTAGGCATATTATCACTTCAATATTATATCTATTACATAAGGATGGGAACTACAAACATAATAATTTTAGCTCAATTCTTGTCAACATGACATCAAAATTTTTATCTACAAGTGAATTGTATTTATTTCATGAACATTTTGTTCATCCACTAATAAATTTGATAAGCCAAGTTATTTTCTACAACATACAATTTAGAAGGTCATTTTCTTCTCTCAAAATACATTAACCCATTAACCCATTTATTAATACAAAACATTTATTTCATGACAACTTTTTATTGTACTAATTAACTTGAATATCAAAAAGATAGATACGAAAAGATTATTTCTATAAAAAACAAAAGATAACATAATGATAATATTCTCTTATAAACCATTTATATTCAAGCAAATCTAAATGATTATTAAAAAACAAAATAATAATAATGGTGAATGTCCTATGAATAAACCATATTCAAACAACCATTAATCAATACCAAAGGTTTCCATGGGGACCATTAAAGGTAAAGATACAAAGAACCTTTCCCTAAAAGTCATAGATTAAACTTAAAGTAATGTAATAGAAAAAATTTTGTTGGAGAAAACTTTATAAATTTCTCATTACTTATTGAATGATTATAGTGATATTCTATTAGTTTTGGTGTTTAATGTTTAATGTTTTTCTTTCTTGTGCATATATGCTTTTGATGTTGTCTAATGTTTGAACAACAATGTAAAAGTCTGATCAATTATATAATGACTCTCATATATCTCAAATGAGGGCAACTAATTTTTTAGAAAAAAACGTATGCATATACATAGGTATTACACTAATACTATCTAATTTCTATAAGGAAAGCACCATCTAATCATATCCTAGAAATTGCGAGATACTACCAACTTCAAGGAAAGCAACTAAAGATTATACCTCTCTCAAAAGATTCCCCTTATTGTCCATCCCTCGAGACCTCATGAGAGAAAGCACATGCAAAACTACTACTAGCTTAGTTAAACATGCAAAATTTACTACTAGCTTAGTCATGTAAAATAAAAGCCCATCAAAGCCTAATGGAAATCCATCCCTATCTAAACTAGCCTTTTGTAAGCTTCCCATTTCATCTACATTCTTTTCCTTTTACTTATTTTGTAAAAAAAATCTTCACTTTGGGCTAAAAATTTGGTCTAAAAAGCCATAGATTATGCCTCTAAACTTAGAATTGTTTTCTATCCCTAGAAATTGATTTCATCTTCCAAAGCTATGCAAGGGCTTTGGAGAACTTAGAAGATTTATACAGATGTCTTTTTTGAATAATTTTGACAACACTCCTTAACAATATAACCCACCTTACCATGAAAAGTATCAGAAAATAAAACTTTCAAATTCTAAATCCTAAACTTTAGGTTTCCATGATAAAAGAAAGGAAAGTATACTTGGAACATGATGATCTAGACTCCATCAAAATTTCACTTACCATAAATGGCATGTGATTTATCTAAATTATGTTAAATAATTTAAAAAAAAAAACATCCAAATCTTTACCATGTTTTTCAAAACATCCTCATCCCAAAAATTAAGTGTAAAACTAGACATCTTTGAGAATAAAGTGTCTCCTCTTAAAGCCTTTAAAGTTTAATCTTTAAGGGATTATGAAAAGCTTAACATCCCTAATATTTTATCCTTTCTTTACTTTTTTTTTAAATTCCATCATTTTTCAATCTAGGAACTAAGATGAATCACAAAAGCTCATTTAAGTAAGAACCAAGCCATTACCTCAAGATCTGAGGTATATTTAACCCAACCTCTAATTATATCATTAGTCAACCAATTGCCCAAAAATTAGCCTATGATAGCACAAAAACTAAAGGAAGAAATCTCATCATTGAGCCCCATCCAATCAACCAAATCAAGAGATCAAGGCCCTTGGCTAAATGATGGTTTGTTTCCCACCCTCACTTAACTTTGGGCAGGTATGATCAAAGGAAGTGATCTCTAAACCAAAGTGCTAAAAACCACGGTGAAGCCCCAATTAAGAAATATTTTCGCTTATTATCACCTCTAAAGGAAGCAAATTAGTATACACATTTCCTTGTCTAGAAAATGTTCTTACAACCCTCTTGAAATGACCACAAAAAGCACCATAAAAAGGGGTACATCCAAACGATAACAACCAAAATATGAAAGTCCAAGAAGAATATTTGACTACCATCTTCAATTCTATGTTTATTCTAAAATCACATCACAAGTTAAGACAAATTACTTGAAAGGGGAAGATTGGACTTAAGATTTTCCACAAGTTAACCTTTTCACATTTACACAAATTCCTTTTCTAAACACCACTCTTGTCTTGAGCATGCACAAACACTCTGTTGGTTGTATTCCTGGTTTTGTTGGTTTGCCCTAAAATTTTGTTGTCATCATGCCAATTTCTGTCCAAAATCAGAAAATCTGTCCCAATTTGAATTATCCCTATGGAAATTTTGTGTTCTTAGATCAAAATCCACATGAATAGTGAAAAACCCAAAACCCTGAGCTATCTTCTAAGTGAAAATGCAAAAAAGCCCTAAAGTGTCAATCGAGTTTATATTACCTTTTTGAAAACTTCAAAGTTATAAAAAGTCATGTGCCCTTTTAATTGTCACCTAGTCGCTTAATCCTAAAAGCATATTCCATTTTATCATGAGACTTGGCGATTAACTATTGTTGGGATGTATCAAAAGGAAAAAGAATATTCTTTGTAAGTTATGAGACTTAGCGAAGTCCTTCAGTCGCGGAGTCTCCCAATGAAGAAAATATCATCTGGCGACATGGAGACAAGCGGTTAAGTTGCAGTGTCGCACAGTTATCTTGCAGTTAACAAATTAACATGAGACTTAGCGATTGCTTCAGTCGCGGGGTCTCCAGATCAGAACACAGTTAGTGATAAGTTTAAATGCATCTGTCGCCATGTCTCTAGTTAAAAGGTCAGTTAAGTAAAAGGTTCTGAGACTTGGTGACAAACCGCAAGTTGATTGAAGTATATGGTGGTCGGGTAGTCGCTGGTCAAACATGGTAAGTCAGCATCTTTTCAGCGATTTGGAGACAAAGAATAAAGATGAGACACGTGTCCACAGTAAAAGGAAAACAGGGTTGTCGCGTGGTCTCCCAAAAGGAAAATATCATTTGGTGATTAAGAGACTAAAGGATGTAAAGCTATGTATTTTAATATTGTCGCGTGGTCTCCAAATGATTTAGGGTTTTCAAAATATACTCAGTGACTTAGCGGAGCCATTAGATGTAGAATAAGATAAGATCAACGGTGGTCGCTGAGTCTCTATCAATTTTTCATAAGAGTAAAATGTTCTCACGACAATGAGATTAGCTTTAGTAGCATAGTCTCTGAATTAAAATTAAAAGATAAGGTTTCATGGGCTATGTCGCAAAGTCTCCAAAGGAAATATTAAAGAGTAGTTTTAATTAGCGATTGGGCGACTAAGGGTAGTCGCGGGGTCTCGTAAAGTGAAATAAACATTCAGAGACTTAGCAATAAGAGCTTAAAAGATGAAAAGTAACCTTGGTCACAGAGTCTCTGAATAAACTTTGAGTTTGCCAATACTACTAGCGACTTGGATTCATTTGGTCGCGTAATCGCCAGAAGTTAATCATGGTTAAGCTAAGATGAAGAAAATCATGTAGTCACTAGATCTCTAGAAGAATTAAGAGTTAAGAGATTTGATCAGCGACAAAGAGATAATGCATAGTCGCTTAGTCGCCAAATATGAAAAGTGATAAAATGCGGCAGTTGCTGACATGACAACATAGAGATTCATCGACCAATGAAAATACAAGAGATTAATTACTGTGTGAAATGGTAGTTGAGATGTCTGGTGAAGAACCAATCATTTGAAGACATGTCATTTTGTTTAAATTTTATAAGGGTTTTTCTGAAAACGCACTCATATGAAATTGATTTCTTGTCAAATTCATGAGCTACGGCTAGGATTTCAATTAATACCACAGCATATAAACTTGAAGGCGAAATTGATTGTCTCTTCAATGATGAGCTAAGTACTTTGAAAAGTTACCATAAAGGGATGATCGCAGGTTTATTTTCATTCATCATACATCCAGAATTTCAGAGCGGAGAAATTGCTAGGTTTTTTGTGTCCAAAAAGAAGGAATTGATCAATTTTAGGGTGATTCTCCAGTTTTCAAAGTTCTTGAATTATCTTCAGTGCATAGAGAAGAGTAAGGAGTCCTGAGAGAAGATTTGTCTCAATATCAGTGAAAGAGAAGTGAAAACAGAACAAGATGAGTAGAGTTGTTAGTGTGGCTTCTACCAGTGGGAAGAGTGATGAAGTAGATGAAGATGCCAAGGGGAAAAGGAATTTCTCTGATGAATTTTTAAAGCTGTTGCCTGGGTCTACACAGAACAAGAGGGCAAATGCCAACATATTGGCAGATGAATACTGTGAAATCAGAGATGCCCATACCCCAGGTTCTACATGTCTTTCTCTCTATAACTATTTTTATAATAATTCTGATAAGGCCATCCCAATATCAAACCCTTGGACTAGTGGTTTGGCTAGGTTAATTGTTCCCTATGTCTATGTAGATGTAGACTTGTTTTTAGGACTAGCAAACCATTACAACCCTTTGTCTAGGACAATTAAAAAGAATGATGGTATTGCATTGTTGATTCTGAATAGGAATTCATTCATGCAAGCTTTTGGTTTATATAGTACCATGTCTACTAAGATTAATATTACCAGACATGAGGAAAGGTATAGGTTACAGCCTGGGGTTGCTAGAAACCAATTGCAAAAACATATTCTTAAGGAAGTTAGAAACCATATTACCCCTATACCAGGAACTACACCCTACTTTTTCAAAGATTTACATTTCTATATCAAGTACATTGCTTATGCTTTGTGTAGAGTGTTGGGTATAGATGGAGGAGCTGAGAAGATAAATTCTAGAATTTTAATGATGGTGTTAGATTTGCAAGATGTGCATTCTAGTACTAGCTATGACTATATACAGTACATCATTGATAGAATGCATGAGGGGTTTGTAGCTGTGTAGAAGAAGGGTAAAGATCCTAAGTTTTTACATTATTCTATCCTGATGCATTTTTTATTGCATTTCAATTATGGTATCATGAATGTAAACAATTTGAACCCTCAGAGGATCTTTCAGGACCGGCCCAATCCTATTCAATTTTGGATTAGGATATAGAATTATACCTCCAAGGATTGTGACTTCTGTGGATTTGAGAACTGGATTGTATACCCCTTGATGCAGAGTTTGGGTATTAGCAAGACTAGACTCCCAGTGAAGGTGCTGCAGTTGCTAAGACCCTGTGAATATGTTGATATGTTGGAAGGTGACCACAATTGGGGAGATTTCTTTTTAGAAGAAAATTTCACTATGATCAGAGTGTATGGGTGCACACATCCTCCTCATGTCTTACCATATCATGTACCATCAAGAGTTGCAGCTATGGAGTTCATTTGGCAGCTTTTATTAATAGATAATGAGCACTTTGCACCACACACGAAGGGGACATTAACCCCTAGGAAATTCAAGATTTTTCAGTTTACAATTGGCAAAGGTGCTATTGATCAAGTGAGCAGATGGTTGGAAAGCTGCAAAATGGGGGCAACATTATATAGATATATTGATCCTGAGGGATTTATTGTAGGAGCTAAGAAACTCCTAACTCCTACCATACTGAACACATATGTGCATGGTATTTGTGTGGAGGAGGATGCTTCTAGGAATGTCCTTGATGAAGATGAAGTGAGAACTAGGAGAGAGAGAATTCAAGAGTTATTGAATTTGGAGAAACAAATAAAAAGAAATGGATTAGAATTTGGAGGTTTTTACCCTGACCTGCCATATTTTGACAAAATCAAAGCTATGATAGATAATTTTTATACACTCTGTGAGCAATTAGATAGAGTTTTGGATGTGAAGTGGTGCAGAGCACCCTAGGGTTTAGCTCCAAACCCTAGCAATTCTTGTTGAGTGATCAAAAGGAGCAGATCACAGTTGGTTTTCAATCCTTGGCATTAATCCTGAACAGTTCTTCATTCAGTCGCAAAGTCGCAGAGCAGTGGAGAGCAGAAAAATCATGCATCGCACACTCGCAAGCTAATCATGAGCTAAGTTTATTAATGAGCGAGTGCGCGACGAGTAACTAGTCGCTCAGTCACAGACGGCTAGTAGAAGAGACAGTGCGCGACAATGCGACGAGGAGCTCATCGCACAGTCGCGAGTCAATTCGCAGTTAGTGAGAAATCGGTGCGACAACGCGACGAGGAACTAGTCGCTCAGTCGCTGAAGACAAGCAGTGGTTCATGGTGTGCGAGTGAGCGACACCCTAATGCATCGTGAGATCGCGGTTGAAATGGCAGTTAAGTGAAAAGCACGGTGAGCG
>MU226708.1:717186-732091 GCA_018584345.1 Thuja plicata
GGCTAGGGAACTTGTAAGAAAAGGAGATAGAGTGAGAAAGGTGCATGACTGATCTGATTCAGTCATGGAGAGTAAGATGAGATGAGGAGTAAAACATTTC
Source organism: Thuja plicata (assembly GCA_018584345.1). NCBI lineage: Eukaryota > Viridiplantae > Streptophyta > Pinopsida > Cupressales > Cupressaceae > Thuja > Thuja plicata. The sequence continues at coordinate 717,287 of MU226708.1, forward strand.
GGTGGGCAGGAAACCTTAGAGAGAGAGAATATAGAAATCCTTCTGGTTAGGGTCTGTGAGTGACCTTAAGGGACTCAAGAGTGAGTCTAGAGGATCCAGAAATGGTTTGGGTCCAAGGTGAGATTCCTAGGGAAGAATAGGAGTCTAGGAGAGTGAGGTGACCTCCCCATCATGAAGAAAGGGGGAAAAGAATCTGAATATTCAAATAGATCAACCCCAACAAAATGTTGTAGAAGCAATTCAGACACAGGGGGAACAAGGGCATATCATAGACTTGACTGAGGTTTCCCAACCTGATGATATATAGGAGCCTGCTACCAAGAGGCAAAAAATTGACCTTGGTCAAACCTCTTATACAAGAAAAGAGAAAAGAGGAGATAGGATAAGTGCTCTTGTTCCTGGCAATAGATTATATGATCACAATTTGAGAAAAGAAATCAGAAAAGAAAAGAGACAACAACATGAGTTAGAGGAAAACATAGAATTGCCTCTCAGAGCATGTATTGATGAAAGGTTGCTTCACCAACAATAGTTTTTGAGTGATGATAATTTTATAAAAATTGATGAATTTAAGGATTTCTTAAGGTTGCATAAAAAGGAGCAGATCAGGGAACAACTAAAATCAGATGGTGAAGAAGCAGTAACCAATGAGGCTCTTCTAGCTCTGTAGACATATGACCCTGAAAGTGAGGATGTTTCTCCTGATGAGGCTAGGAAGATGGTCTTGAACAATGGGATCTTGCTTGCTGAAGGTTGGGATTTAACCTCAGCATTTATCATAGACCAAAACAGAAAGAAGCCAGATCTAAAAATGGCAAGTGAAATCCAAATGGGTGACATGATCAAAGGGTTTGGATATAGTCCAAAATCCCAAGCATTTTCCATGTGGAATTTGTGTCCAAAAGACCAAAAGCCTCAACTTTTGAATATTCAGGAGAGCATGGTTGGAAATCAAATGGTGTGGACAGTACAGAACACAAGGGATCTTGAAATTTCCCAAATAATGACACATTGGGCACACCTAAATGAAGACAAGATAAAACAATTGTCTGAGAAGTGTGGTGTCTTAATTGAGGAGGCTAGTGCCCTGTAAAAAGATAGGGAATTGTGTCATATCAAGATACATCAACATGATATGGTAATTGCTGAGATGACTAGGCAATTACAAGAAAAACCCGAAGTTGTATATATACCCTCAGTGCAGCCTCTGCAGATACAAGAGAAGGTTGAAGAAAAGGAAGAGATTAAAATAGAGGATGTGGCCAAAAAGGAAAATGAGGTGGCCATAAATGCATTAGGGAGCATTCTTCAGCACATGATTGATATATTAAAAGATAAAACAGATATAATTTTGAATTCATATAATAAATTTCCCATCTTGCATGCTGAAGTAACAAGGTATATCTTTATTTTGAACCCTTACTTTTTCGCATGGTCTCCTAGAGTACAGTTGTTTGAGAAACTAGCCTCTTTGCAGCAACATAGGTCAGATTTACTAGAGATTGTGATAGAGGTGGAAGATGAAATCAAAAAGGTAAATGTATCTCTGTCTTTATTTAAAGGTAAATTAAATCAGATAGAGGCTAAGATAAGCCTATTTTCACTGGATTTCAATAGATTTGTTCCTCCTTTGAAACAAGAAGATGATCAGGTTAAGGCCTTGGAGGCCTGGAGAAATGAGTTTGACAGCAGATTGCCTAGTAATGAGGCATTTATTGCAGAATCTGATTTAGATTTAGATGGTTTTAATAAAATTTTGGATGAAGCTTTCAAGGCAGAGATTGACATCAATAAGTTTTTAGTTGATGTCAAGAGCATTACTGATGTCAGATGGGAAAGGCAGAAAGGACAACTGCAGAGGATGAGGTGAAATCTTGGGATGTGATGACAAGACCAAAGAAGAAGAAGCCTATGGAAATAGAGGAAGAGATCCTGGATGAGGAGTAGAAAGGAACACTTGGCGCCTGACCATTGAGCACATGGAGGTTAGTAATTTTCAAAGACAAGTGTAGGTTAGCCTGAAATGGCGGTCACTTGATCTCAGTATAAATATTAGATACTATCCTGAACATTGTCAGACAAAGGCGCCAGAATGCAGATGAAGACATAGAAGATCAGATTTCATCCCCTGTTCTTGTCTTCCCACCGCTTGACATTCTTATTTCTTGTCTTTTATGTACTTTTAGGGTTAGGTTCCTTAAACCATCAGAAGCTTGTTGCATCCTAACTTGAAGGATTCCAAGATGGTTTAGGACCTATAAATAGAAGAATTGTAATAGTTTTCAAGAGATGAAATATATTGGCAAACCAGACTTTCTAAATTTCAGTCTGTGTCTTTGACCTATTTGAGCTTGTTATGTACTGAAGCAGAAATATATGAATAAAAATACAGTGCAACTTTACTCTATTTTGTTGTTGTCTCTTTACTTATTGTCTGTACTCTTTTATGTTTAATTTGTAAGGTATGTTAAACATATTGGCTATAAGGTAGTCATTTGATTATTTGCAAGCTTCTTCTAAGGGGGGAATTAAACTTTGTGAGTAGTTTCAGGGAGTACGTCAGTGATTGAGGATTTGATACAATATTGTAGAAGTGACAGGATAGTTTGCAAGGCATCTTATCTGAGTTGCATGTAGGTTGCAAGGCATCTTACAGTATTATGTTTTATATATCTCTGTGGATTTATATAGGCCCAAGGATAGGCACTAGTCTAGGAACTTGTTTGGTAATCCATCATCCAAAATATTCAATACTATTCAAAATCAATTACTTTCAGAATATGTGTAAAATCAATTGTATTCACAGTGATTACAGTTGAAGTTTGTTGATTTCTTAAAGAGTAAATCAAATAGGTTATTCCTCCTAGATTCAAAAGAATTGTAAAAGGAAAGAAAGATGAAATTCCCTATTATGTTGTTGTTTGTTGTCATTAAGATAATGATTTGGATTGTCGAGCTTTTTCTCAGAATATTCATAGTTATCTGCATTGTCATTTATATATCCATATAAAAACAGAGCATTCAACACATAAGTAAAATCCATTCTAAAGATACTGTCAAATCAATAATCAGTTATAGGTAAGACCTGCCTGAGTCAGTGGATCTCAAAAAGGAAGGAGGTGATAATAGGTATCCCCAGTGTTATCAAAATACCTCATCAATTAGTGTTTTCTCTTGCTTGAGTCAGAGTATCAAAGGCATTGGGAGTCATAGAGTCATTTAAGCATTCAAGCATCTTCAGAGGCCCTGCAAGAAAAAAACCTAACACACTCCATCTCATATTTTCTTCTATAAATACACCAAAACTTGCTTCTATCAAGGGAATGGAACACTAGTGCCTATACTCATAAGCCTATCTTAGGCCTCTTTAAAGAACATGACATGTATCAAACTTTTTTCCTAAAAGCTTCCTTACGTTTTTATACTTTAAAAAATCATTAAAAATCTTTTCTAATCTTAATTTTGGTAAATTTCATGTGATTTAAAATTCTTTGAGGAAATGAAAGCTAGATATAGAAATCCTAATATGTATTCTAGTATAACTACAAATATATACGTTATTTTAAAGATCCAGAGTAAAAACACTTGCAAGGATATCATTAGCCAAAAAAGTATCCTTATAGAAGGGCTCAAATAGTTTTTAAAGGTCCCTAAATTATAAGTTACAAGTCCACATCTAAAATATCATGCACCATCAATATGGACAATTTCAATTGGGACCAACAATTTTAATTATGGTAGAATCGTCATAAATCCTAGTGGAAGTACTTTCAACAAGTATTCAAAAGAATGATGCTGATAGCCTCTACATTTTGCACTCATTAATGTTACCAAATAATAATGTAGAAGAATGTATATTAAAATTTGAAAATACATTTGTAGAGCAATCTCATGATATAAATATTATGTCACACATAATAAATGGAGTTATAAATTGTCATTAAAATAATAGGTTAAGTAGCTATAATTGTGAAATGTCATATAAATATCATAATTTTATTAGATTATTTAGAAAAAACTTATATATTATACTAAAAGAAGAATAAAAAAGGATGGAGCAAAGAAAGCTTAACAAAATAATTTTGTACTTAATGCATTGAGGTGCTCATTTGTGAAGAAAGTTTATCTGAAAGAGGATGCTTTATTATCATAAGATTTTCCTTGGAATGTTATCTTACTACAAAGACATTCATACAAGTAAAGAAACACTTTTTACTATTAGTTACAATGTTCAGTATATATCAAGGAACAAAGTACATGGGATTGGGAAGTTTGAATGTGCGATTTCCCACATATTCTCCTGTAATATCACTCCATTGATCACCTACATTTCCCCAAATATAATATCCATTCTCTATCAGTTCTTTCCTCTTATACGACTTAAATGCTATTGCACTCTTTCCTTTTTCCAAATGCCCTCTGCATTAACATAGAAATAATGTAAGTTGTACTCCCTTTTTGGGTTTAGATCATAAGTATTAAAAAAAAGAGGAAAAATAATCGCACCTTAAGATCAGACCATCATAATCATTGTATCCTTGTGATTGTAGGTTTTTTTGTGTGACTCTTCTTTGAGACTCATCCCTTCCAGTGACAAAGAAAACTTTAAATCCTGACACCTTCAATTTGTTGTACAAATCCAAAATAGCAGGTAAAGCTACAGACCTTCCTCTCATAGCCCAATTGTTGAATGAGAATCGATCAAAAGGCATTCCACTATATAATTCAAACATTAACATCAAAAGATATTTAGTTAAATAAAAGAATATTGAGGACATTTTATACATACATAGGCTAAATATATTAAAATTATATTATGTTCAATTGAATGACACATTTAAAATTTTTTTATTAGAGATACTAAAATTTTGATCATGTTTTCATTTAAATTGAGAATGAATTTTAGTATCTTACATATTACATTAAAATAAATCATGATCATGTAAGAAGAGTGTTTTTTCTCAACCCTAGGCATATTATCACTCCAATAATATATCTATTACATAAGGATGGGAACTACAAACATAATATTTTTAGCTTAATTCTTGTCAACATGACATCAACATTTTTACCTAGAAGTGAATTGTATTTATTTTATGAACACTTTTTTCATCCACTAATAAATTTGATAAGCCAAGTTATTTTCTACAACATATAATTCAGAAGGCCATTTTCTTCTCTTAAAATACATTAACCCATTAATCCATTTATTAATCTAAAACATTTATTTCATGACAACTTTTTCTTATACTAATTAACTTGAATATAAAAAAATAGATATGAAAAGATTATTTCCATAAAAAACAAAAGATAACATAGTGATAATATTCTCTTATAAACCATTTATATTGAAGCAAATCTAAAAGATTATTAAAAAACAAAATAATAATAATGGTGATTGTCCTATGAATAAACCATATTCAAATAACCATTAATCAATACCAGAGATTTCCATGGGGACCATTAAAAGCAAAGATACAAAGAACCTTTCTCTAAAAGTTATAGATCATAGGATTAGTCAAACTCACAAATTAAGAGAGATTACGGCATATAATGAATGACAAAATAAAATGAAAAGTAGAGAAAGAAAAAAACCAAAAAAACAACAAAACTCTCCAAAACAAAACAACAACATATAATAAAAATAGTAACCAAACCATTTTTTTCAATACAAATTAATCAATCTTTTGTCAAGATCTAAAGCATTGAAATAGATTCATTTCTCAGTAATATTCAGAGTCAGAAAAGAAAATATATCTTAAAAGAAACACAAAACCATCTCCGCCTTCCAACAAGTGCACCTGCAATTTATGACAAAAAAATTAAAAAGTGATCCACTAGAAAGAATAAAGGTTTGATTGGCTAGCATGGCTAACCAATCCCAATCCCCATCGTCCCTCTGTGTTGTGATGCAGAGAAAATTAGTCTGAAACATATTAAATTATAAATGAGTATTCTCTTCCTTCAATCTCTCTGTAGCTTTTGTTTATAATTAGTATGTTTTTCTATTGACATTTTGAATTATGTGGATCACACTCAGTAATTTAAAATGTTGATTGAAATATATACAAAGTTAAAATAAAAAATTATCATACTTCCTAGTGATGATTTACAAAATAAAATGAAAAAAATAACCAGGCCAATGTGTTAAGTTAAGCAATCTTTTTGTCAAAATAAATACCATTAAAATAGGTTCATTTCTGAGTAATCTGCACAATCAGCAAACAAATTATATTAAAAACCTACTAAGAAGAATAAAATGTTCAGATTATTACCCAAACTTTCTCCCTTTGTAGTAGTCAAGATTAGACAAGGCAGTATCATCTACATCCAAAACCCATGCATCCATTCCATCATCTCCCAGCTCAATCTTCTCCATGTAGGAAGTAATCAGGTCTACTGTAGATTGAAGATCTTTCTCATATTGTCCACCCACCATATACTGCTTAACATATCCCAAGCAGTCCTCTGGAACAATCCACCAATTCCTTACATTATTCACTTCCACACTCAGCCTCCAGCTCAAGCAATCTGTGCTGTTATCTGCTTCAGACTCAATTTGAGCTTCAGTGCATTGACACCATGCATTGCTGAACAACAATGCCAAAACATTGAAAAAGACAAGGGTATTGTACATGGTCTTCATCAGATCAGATTAGACTCCAAAATAGGAAGTTGATAACTTCTAAACTGGGAAGCTTACTAACTTACAAACAGGGGAGCTTGCTAACTTACAAACAGGGGCTTTCTTGCTAATAGATCATCTCCTTAGAGTCCTGTCCTTATAAGTGTTTGTCTTGTAGAGACAAAGATGTAAGATACCAAACTATTTAAAACATAAAGGCCAGAACATACCTTGACATGCAAGTAGACTACTAATAGATCATCTCCTTAGAGTCCTTATAAGTGTTTGTTCTGTAGAACCAAAGTAAGATACCAAGCTGTTTAAAACACAAAGGCCAGAACGTCCCTTGACATGCAAGTAGAATACTAATAGATCATCTCCTTAGAGTCCTTATAATAATAGATCATCTCCTTAGAGTCCTTATAAGAATTTGTTTTGTAGAACCAAAGTAAGATACCAAGCTATTTAAAACACAAAGGCCAGAACATCCCTTGACATGCAAGTAGAATACTAAGTCATACAAAGCTATTCAAAACATAAAGGCCAGAACATGAACATTCCTTGACATGCAAGTAGAATACTAAGTCATACAAAGCTATTCAAAACATAAAGACCAGAACATTAACATTCCTTGACATGCAAGACTACTAAGTCATATGTTGCACAAACTGGGTCATGAATATATCTATATAACAATGGAAAAACTAAGCAAACAAGCAAAGAATTTTCCCTAAATAAATAAAGAAACCCTAAAGGTAATGGATTTATAGCCCAACCGTGTTAGAGTAAAAGGCCCACAAACTCAAACACTCTGTTCCCCACTAATTCTCAACCATTAAAGTTCTCTACTGTTGGATCGATTCTTTCCACAACTTGCAATTTTGCTCCTCCCACTAGTGCTCTAGTTTTGGAATAGTTGCAAATATAAAACACCATTATTGTATCTTTTTGCCATTGTTAGAGGTGCAGGAATCATAGGAAATCACTGATTCTTGACTTGGATTATTTTAAAAAGAAATATGATTCATGCTTTAGTGATGGACTGAATGTGAAGGTAAAAGTCAGACACAGGGAGAATGGATTCATGCCAAGTGGGTGGAATTGTTTTGAAGTGGGCAAACATTAAGATCTTCCAGGGAGTTTTCAGGGCAAAAGTCAAATGTCCTTTGGATAATCAAAGCAGCATAAGGGTGTTGAAGTGGAGGTTTCCAATAAGAGAGTCAGTGCCCACAAAAAAAGCACATTGTCGGACAAATTCCTTAGACGTCACCTTCTTAACCAAAAACACTATGGCTGGCTAGCTACTCAAGTACCTATAACAATTAGTGCAGTTGGCCTATTAAGATAAATAATTATTGTTGGCCTATTAAGATTAATAATTATTGTCCTCTGGAATAATGAATCATCTACTAATTAGCATCAACCAATTAGAATGGTGGTTGTGAAAACTTAAAATTCATTTTTTTAATAATTTGTTCACGTGTATATATATCAATATATTTCTTCAAAATAGGAACAAATATTAAATGAGAAATGATAATTATATGCAAAGTTCACCATTTTATTTAATTTTGTCCCCACTTTGAATTGTGTGGGAATCTTAAATGATCATGCATGGGAAATGATAATTATATGCAAAGTTCACCATTTTATTTAATTTTGTCCCCACTTTGAATTGTGTGGGAATCTTAAATGATCATGCATGTCAAAGTAAATGGCATTCACAAATATATATGGAAAGTCAATATTTATACATCAAAGGATAGGGATTGAGGTCTATATAAAGTAATGGACCTTGTAAGGTGTAATCATGTAAATGTGTCATTTGGTATACATTCTCCATGAAAACCTATGAATAGAAACAACATATACACTGGGTGGCTATGACTCATTGTTGAGCTTAAATAGAATTTAGATGCAAAATAAGAGCTTGCTTGATTGTCTATGAAATGTGTGGAGAGAAAATTTTGCTTGTTCAAGGAGTGGTAGTGGAGTGTTTAGCTTAGGATCTATGAGATCACAAGATGTATGAATGCATGCCATGCCATGTTGTATTGATTTTTATGGACATAGTGATGAGTCATTGCATCACCTACCACTACTTGAAAGATCAATATATGAGTGCTAGTGATAGTATACACCCCCTTTCAATAGGTTGTATACATAGGATGCAAGGAATTGAAGGAGAAGAATATGTGCACATGAAATTCTATGTAGTATATAGATAGACATGTAGGCATGCAGTAGTGTAAATTAATAGAAATTATGAAGACATCATGCGATAAGCATGTATAACATATAGAATTCTAAGATGTGATAAGTAAAAATGGGCTAAAGACAAAATTCTAAGATGCAAGCTTGCACATAGCATGAGAAAAATAAGAAATTGGTGATGTAGTCCTCAATGACCGAAAAATTGTTTGTAAATGTATATGGTACTTTAGAAGAATATATCCCCAACATGGCGTCCAAGAGCTAAGCATGTAATGGTGTAGGTAAGGTGATAGATCCTTAGTGGAAATATGCATGAAAAGGTAATGTGTTGGGAAGGGTTGATATCTTTGGTTTATACAAATGGTAGTACATATGTAATTTCAATGAGGGAAGACATGGTGTCCTTAACATGAAAGTGTACTTCAAAGGTATGGACGAGGGAAGGTACAACTCATATGTGAAAAGTATGTCAATGAAAGACCAATGCATAAGGAGGAAGTTATGATGCTCTCGATGTAGTTACAAATGCTAAAGATATATCAAGATGAGTGCACAAGATACGTGAAGACATTATGACTCAAAAAATAGTGATATGATAATGTATGAATAAGCTATAACAAAAAGGCATGTAATCTCTAAATGGTAAGATATATCAATGGAAGTTCAATGTATCATGGAAGAAGGTATGATGTCCCTAGTAAGGGTAACTCTAAAAGTATGATATATAACAATGTACGATCAAAATTTAAGCTATAATCAAACAAGTATAAAAGTGTGATGTAGCAATGGAGGCTCAATATGCAATCTCTAAGAAGTGTGGTATGATAATTAAGGTATGTATATAAATATAGACAATGGTAAGGTGCATGCCTCAAAGTAAATAAGTTCAATGACAAGAAACATAAGAGATATGCAAAGCATAATAAACATGAATATATAACAAGTTTAAAATGGAAGAATAATAAGTCAATATAAGAAACAAATTGGTAAAATAAATAATATAAAAATAAATATTTTGTAGAATATGAAAAAAAAAAGGATCAATCCGAGAGGGAGAATAAAGGAAAAATAAATAATAAAAAATAGAAAATAAAATGTTATACTTGAAATAAATCACTATTTATGAACGACCGTAGTAATTATTTGTGGAATATCCTAATAAAAAGGTAATTAGTGGTGAAGAAAGAGTACAATTATTGAGAGTTTGTCACTCAAACTTATAAGATTTCCATAGTCCATGAATGATTAGTAAGAAATGTTTCTGGATTTAACCGAGTCTCAATTTTTGCATCAACGTTTGGGATTACACTCTGTGATCCATCATCAAGAATAAATAGTAACTCAAATTCACATTAATACCCAGGAATTGAAATGAGTAACTTCAATAAATATAAAAGTGACATATTACATCTCATATGTAAAACTACCTAATCCAAGTATAAACACGTGAAATATGAAATACAAATAGAACAACTTAGGTTCTCATGCCATGTAGTCAACACTATATAAAAAAAGATGTACACATATAATTAATATACAAGTAATGATATATGGACCTAATCAATGTGGTCTCCACCCTCCACTAACCCCAATAATCATTTGTGAATCCAGGAGACGAGAAGATGTTAGACACTTTTCTACCTAACCACGAAGCTTTCGTTTCCTCGAAATTCTTCCTAAAATGAATAATACCTTACCCTACACGAAATGCCTAGAAAACTGGAAAAAATGGGTAGGAGGGAACCTTGATGCAACTTGATGTACCAACATGCATTTATAACATGGGTTTGCAATGCCCTACAATTAGGATATAGAAGAGAAACACATGCATGCTAGGAAAACATTCATCTATTTCAATGAAAACATTTGGCTTTGTCTAAAGCACTTAAATAAATATACCTCTAGATCCCAAAAAGAGGATCAACCTTCTCTATTAGCCCATATTCAACACCCCTTCCCAAAAGGCCAACTCAACACACACATAGACAAGTAAACTACTTTCTTTAATAAAAGACAATCTAAGAAAAAAAAGCATATGTTCCTTTAAATGAACTCTATTTCTTTCATGCAAATGATAAACATCTATATGATATGCATTTCAATTTCTACTTTGATGTCATGCCATGAGATTTCTATTACGTAGTTGAAGATTTCATAAAATATTTAATCCAAATGCATAATACTTTTCATGCAAAATTGATAATTAAATGATACCTAATGCTTTTCAGTTTCTACTATTATTGCTTTTGATGTTTAATGTAAATGCATACACTGGCTAACTCATGTTTTCCTAACAATTTTCTTGATGTTTTTGCAGCTCAAGACTATAGAGAATTTAAGTCACAATAATAAATGTTAAGCATATTTCTTGATGTAAAATTATACACATGCATTTAAACCTCAAGTTCATAATTCTTGACCTAAACAAAAGGCATGATCAGTATAGTTTCATTTCAATATGTTGAAGTTTTTCCTATGTATAACGTCTCAAGGATGGACTTTATTTTCTAGTTCAAAATAAAAAGACTCTTTAAGGATCAACATCATTCCACTCAATATATTTATACATATTTTTTTTTTCCAAAATACAAGTTAATACTTACTCTAAGTTTAATCATGAATTATAAATCATGTATATGATTAAGAAAGTCTTGAACTAAACAAGTGACAATACTAACATCCTTATAAATCCGTAATGAAATATGAAATGACATCTATTTATATATTCAAAAGAATCTATTGATAACAAAATTACCAAGAATACTTTGGAAATATTTCCTAAAGCATATAGATAAATGAGACTATGACCAATAATTAATAATTATCAATTAATTTAACCCATTATATTCACCTCCTATTGGATCATACAACAATAACCCTCATTAAAAACACAGAGGAGAAACAAAAAACTCCCGCTTTGATGCTCTAGTTTGAATTTTGAACTCCTGCAACTCATGTTTGATGATGGCGGTGAGGGTCATGGCCCCCAATTTGAGGAACCTCCTTCAACTGCAAATGTCCTGTCTAATAGTGATGAGGGGGCCATAGTGCCAATAGAAAAACAAGTTGTTGGTTTGATTGCTCCCAATCATGAGGATGATCAATGGGTCGAAGGGATCTCTGATCTCAATCTTAGATGCAACATACTTGAGGTGGTTTCCAAAAAAAATAGAATAGGAAAAAACAAAAAGTGATGGTCATCCCAATGGGTGGAAGAATGCACTTGTTGGAAACAACCATAAGTAGGAAAATTCTCACAAACTGAGGAATACATGACTATCAAGTTTCGTGAGTCATCTATTGATCATATTGTTTTCTTGATGAAGAAGACCATGGTGGGCCAATTTTCCTCTTTCTGACCAACCATTGATATGGCAAGGAAATGGGTGGCTTAGAAATGGAAGCTCAAAGGGAGCATCTCAATCAGTGCTATGCTTGATGCCCTGATCCTATTTAATTTACTGTGAAGGATGAATTGATTGTAACCCTTTTGGGGTCCTAGGCCTATGGAAAACATTATCTCTTCCTCTATATATGGAACCCAATATTTGATCCCATGATAGATTTAAATAGGATTACGCTGATATAGATTGAAATGCTAGGGATTCCATTGGAGTTATTGGATGAGAAGATATTTTGTTAGATTAGAAGCACTTTTGACTACTATGTCTCCGTGGATTAATTGACCAAGGCGAAATCTAGGTTAGTTTTTTTCCCAATTTTGTGTTAATGTTGTTGTTAATAAGACTCCCCCCAATTTTATTACTTTGCAATCAAAGCTAGGGAAATGGACGCAAACCTTTGTATATGAAAACACCGTGATTTTTGGTCAGAAATGCTCAAAATTGGGTCATGTGATTTCTGATCGTGAATCCCTTAATAAGCCACCCCTTAAATTGAAAGACATTTGTACTTACCCTATGCAAGTTGCAACCCCTCCCAAAGGGGATGGCTTAGAGACTGAGAGTCACTAATAAAATTTTGCTCAATTTTTGACGAGCATAGGTCAATTTTTCGAGTGTCCAAGGTAGCTCAATAGACCAAAGTTGTCGTGGAAAATTTTTTGTCAAAATTTTCCAAGACTGGCCGAGTCGTCGTAACACCGACGACATAAAGGTTGGAAAAAATGGGTGTGGAGAGATGTGTGCATGCGCCTTTCACCCTAAGACCCTTTTCACAATGATTCACTTGTACGATGGTATGCCAACGCAAGGTCATGGAAGGAGAGACGATAATTCGTCAATTTATTCGTCATTTGTATAAGTTTCTCGTTGATCGTAAATGTAACGAAGGTCAAAAAACTGACAATATGTTTAAAAATAAAAATAAAAAAATTTCACCCTAGCATGTAAATCTTCAAATTTGGATGTTGGTTGTCGAGCTTCTCTTTGTTTCGAGAATAGTTTAACATTATCTACTTAATAGGGCCAACCATGTGAAGGTGGAAGCTCATCTGGCCCCTCCTAGGAGCCTCTTATGACCCTTTACGACACTTTAAGATCTCTAAGATGTATTCTTAGGGATCATAAAGGGTCATAAGGGATCCTGAGACACAACAGCTGAGAAACATAAATGTAGGCATCATGGTCACAATTGTTTGGAGACACAACATAATTCAGTGGTATACCCAGATGATGCAACACAACCACTACTCCTCCAGTTCTAAGTTGGCACTGCACGATCCAAAAACCATAGATGAGGAATAAATTTAGAGAGTAGAGGAGGAGGGTTATAACGACCGAAATAATATAGGGATCCCTATATTATTTCGGTCATTATGACCCTCCTCCTTTGCTCTCTAAATTTATTCCTTAGCTATGGTTTTTGGATCGTGCAGTGCCAACTTAGAACTGGAGGAGTAGTGGTTGCGTTGCATCGTCTGGGTATACCACTGAATTATGTTGTGTCTCCAAACAATTTTGACCATGATATCTACATTTATGTTTCTCAGCTGTTGTGATATCTACATTTATGTTTCCCAACTATTGTGTTTATGTGCATGTTCTTTATGTGTTAGGCTTCTCTCCCTCGCATCCAAAATAAAATTTTCCCACTCTGAATCGAGAACGCACATGCAACTGCGTAGAATATGCATGGATAACAGGTTTTTCCAGATAGAGATGGTTTTACATGATAAATGCATCTATTTTATTATGGTTACAATCCAATATCAACAAACAAATTACAAAAATATAAACTTAATTTAGTCAAATTAGCTGGCTTCAAATACAACCAATGTTCGTTTATATTTCTCTCTTCCTGTCTTTGGACATGCAATGCTCGAAGTCATACTTGAAGGATGTTCACCAAAGGGGGTTCCGTATTAGAGAACTCCCTTTCACTTAATAATTATGAAGCCATCAATGGTATACTAATTGTTTAGGATTGTAAATTTCCATTGATGGCTTCAAATTACCAAACAAAAGGTGTTTTCTAGTACAAAAGACTTAGCAGCCTCCAAATCCTTTTGCTTGAATGCATTATACCTCTTTCTTTTAGTGAATTACAAGTATTTCATTAATTAAAAAAACTATAAATCAAAAAAGAAATTTAAAAGAACAAAACATAGATTTTCTTTACTTGATTGTGCTACATCATCTAGAATAACTGTAATGGGGTTTGAAAACCCATTTATTTACAAAATCCTTGAAATTTTCCTATAACTATCATAAGCAATAATTCAAATATAATGAATTGTTTATAGCAGAGAAAGAAAATTGTAAAAACTGTACTTATGATATGTACATGTTCATTAAATGCCATAACACATGAGTGCTGAAAAACTTCTACTGTATGAAGTATTATAACTTTTGAAAAATAAATGGGAGAGTTGTATGTGATGCCCAAAATTCATAACACTAGATTGGACATTAAACAAACTATTTATACTACTCTAAACATATCTAATTTGCAATATTTTTTTCTTTCTAAACAATGACATACTACATTAATACATAGTGTCAACC
>MU226708.1:792315-802989 GCA_018584345.1 Thuja plicata
ATTCCATTTACACCAGGCATGGACTGCTCTTTCACTAAGGGAGAGGAAGCCAAAAGGCTCATTACTGTTGGTTCCTCCTCATTTTTTTCATTGTTGCTTCCATTCTCGTTCTGTATGATTGTTGTAGTGGCTTGAGGCTCCATTATTACCCTATCTTCCATAGAGGCATTTTGGATCTGGAGCTCATTCTCCCTATTCCTAACTAGAGTAAAAATAGAACCAGGCAGGGCTTCTTCCACTATTTCCCTTTGATCTGTGTTAGTTGGATCCTTCTGTTCCAGAATCTGATGTAAGTCTTTATCAACTGATAACTAAGAAGTATCTTCCTTAGGCTGATTTGAGATAACTGCATTCAGATCTTCTCTTGATTCTTTCTCTTCCAAAACACTCACTGGGTCTGGAAGGGAGGGAGGTATTTTATCTTTCCAGACAGCCCTTAGTTCTTTCTTTTTAGCTTTTAAAGAATGATTTAGGGGACATTGTTTTGCCCAATGACCAGATTTTTTGCAGGTAAAGCAGGCAAATGGGACAGTTTCATACTCCACTACTTGATTATAGGTTCCCAGCTTAGATTTGATAGAGATAACCTCTGGAAGATCTATCTTTTGATTGATGTTAACACATATTCTTGCATAGACTAATCTAGTCTTTGCGGCTGTCATTGGGTCTATGGTTAAGAGTTCCCCAAACGAGCGAGCCAAACCTGAGAAGACATCTTCGTGCTAGTATTCCAGAGGAAGTCCCTGGAATCTTACCCAAACTGGGGCTGATTCAAACATATCCATATTGAGGTCCATATTTTTCCCCCACTTTGGAAGAGATAAAGATGATTTCCCAAACAACCATGGGCCACCACACAGAACTGCAGAAAGATCTTCATAACTAGAGAACTCAAACGTGAAAAAACCTTTTGGAAGGGCTGCAATATCAACTTGGCCTTTTAACCTCCATTTCCTTGCAGCAAAAGCCCTAACAATATCTATGTTAGGTCTTGGGCCCAAAATTTTTCCTATAAGCATATTCTTCATAAGGGCTACAGTGTGATCTATCAGAGAATCAGGAAGGGAAATGCTAAAAAGACCTTTCTCAGGCACAGACGTATTGTCAACTAGGGGAAAGGAAGATTTGCCAGTGGGTTTCACACCAAAAAGAGATGACCAACTTCCATTTGCATTATTTTTATCTAAAGGTTGACCATCATTTTCTTCAGAAGACTTACCTTCACTTTTCTTTATCTTTGGTACATCTTTAGAGTTTTGGAATCTCGATAGAGGGGATTCCTTCCTTGTCTCTTTTGTGGAGCCCTCCCCAGCTGCTTCTTTTACCTTTTCCTGACTCGCTAGCACGGATATCATCTGATCATTTCCAGAGAACACTTTCCCACTTGTTTCATTATTCAAAATATCCCATTTTCCTCCTTCTCGAGGGCGATGACGGTCTGGGTCTTTTTCCCCTTCCGCTTCCTTTTCTCCTACCTTGAAGCTCCTGCTACCACCTCCTAGATTCAACTGCACTCCTCCTCCAGCAGGTTTCACGCCCATAGGGGAATTTGAATTCCCTCCAGCCTCCTGGTCTCCTCCTCTCCCACTCATTCTTCAAGTGTTGTCCCCTAAGCAAACAATTAAATATTATGAATTAACATTACACGCATAAGAAAAACATCAGAAATGGTCGGTAAAACAATAAAGAATGATTGCAAATGATCAAAGGTGAAAAGAGTTAAAAGTTTTAGAGGTACTGATTCACCCCTCCCCTCTTAGTACTAATTCCCATTAATCCCAATAGAATCTACAGAAAATGGATGGTGAATTTCTCTCCTTTGCCCCTAGTTTTTTGAATGTAATATTTACCTCCCATGGGAATTCATGGTTCATTATCAATGTCTCTACCCCCAATTCCCATCTAGGTGTAAAGGTGGTCTAGGAGGATATCTCTACTTTGATGCAACTAGATAACAATTTACATTGGTTAGTTGTGGGTGATTTCAATTCCTCACTTTCCCCTTGGAAAAACTAGGTGCAATAACTAACTATTCAAAAGTATGGTGGATTTGTCTAACTTCATCAATCATGTTGGTCTGGTTGACATTGAATTGATGGGATAATTGCTAACCAGGTCAAGTTACAGGAAGGGGAATGACCTCATCCAAGTAAAGTTGGATAGATTATTGATTTTGGACAACTGGGATATAGGGTACAATTCTACCTTAAGTTCCCTCATCCAGATGGTGTCTGATCACAACCCTACCCTTCTAGAATGGATTAACAAGCTATAGAAGGGGCACATCATATTTTGATATAGGAACATGTAGAAAATGCACCTTGAGTTCTATGAGTGTATTTGGAATTGGTAGAGTACTCCCATTCATGGGACTTCAATGTATAGAGTTGTGTAGAATCTGAACATTATTAGAAGGAATGTGAAGGGTTGGAACAAGTTCACTTTTAGGGATATCTTTGAAAAAAAAATAAAGCAATTTGAAATTTAGATCGGTTCAGTACCAAATGACCAAAGGTGACCATTTGATATCAAATCATAAGGATGAGGAATCCCTAAGAACCAAAGGGAAGGAAAATATCTATAAGGAGGAAATATTTTGGAAACGAAAATCCATGATCTAGTAGTTGAAAGAGGGAGATCAAAATTTGACCTTCTCTCATCAGGGTGTTAGAAAGAATAGAAAGAGAAATACTATACTCAATTGCAAGGATATGCTAATTGTGAAATTAAGGAGGATGTTCAATTGGGATGGAGGACCTCAAATTATTTTTGCAAGATCTTTAAAGAAGAGACTTGTACTATTGATATGGTCTTGGAAGATAAACTACTAGATTGTCTTCCTAGTGCTATCGGTGCTACCAATAAGGCTCAATTTTTGGCATCAATGATTTATGACGAGGTCAAGAAAATTGTTTTTTCTATGTGTGGATGGATTCTCACCTATTTTTTTATAGGAGTTATCTGATATTGTTGGATCTGATATCACCTTGGTGACAAGGGACTTCTTTAGGATTGGGAAGTTTCTAAAAGAGTTCAATATCTGCTTCATCGCCCTCATACCTAAGATAAAGAAACCAAAAATAATTATAAGTTCAAGCCAATAAGCCTTTGCAATACGGTGTATTAAATTTTTTCAAAATTTCTAGTCAATATAATTAAACCCCTCTTGGATAGTATCTTTTATCACAATCAAAATGAGTTTGTCCCTGGGTGATAGATCCTTGATGTTATTATTACAACCCACTAAGTCCTCCATTCCATGGACAATTTTTATCAATAGAGAATTGTGTTTAAGTTGGAAATATCCAAGGCCTATGATAGAGTTAGATGGGACTTCCTATTGAAATTCCTAGGGAAATTGGGGTTTGACAGTAGAATGGTTAGGTTGATAAGGGAATGTGTTACTACAGTTTGATATTTAGTTTTGATAAATGGAGTTACTAGAGGTTTCTTTGGAGCTACCTGAGGCATCAGACATGGGTACCTCCTATCCCCTTATCTTTTTATCATTCTTTCATAGGCCTTGAGGATTTTTTTTAAAGATTGGTGGAAAGGATCAAAATTTAAGGAGTTAGGTATGCTTCAACTCTACCTCCTATGATTCTGCAATACTTTGTGGATGATACCATCCTTTTTGGTACTGATTAAATGGTTGAAGATATAGAATGAAAATGCTTCCTTAACCAATATGCTAAAGTGTCAGGTCAACGTATCAATTACAATAAAAATAACATTTTTTTCTTCAACACCTTAGACATACTTTAGAATAAGATTAAAACTATCATAGGCTATTAGTGTGCCACTCTTTTTGGTATCTATTTGGGTCATCCTTTTATGGTAAAATGTCCTTAACACTTTACGGGGGTCAATTTTAGAAAAAAATTAACAAAAATTGGTGGGGTGGAAAGGTAGAATTCTTAGTAGTGCTATAAAATTACAATTTCTGGCAACATCACTCCGAGAAATTCCAGTCTACTTCCTTTCCCTATTACAAATTTCAAGCTCTATGAAAAAACTGGAAATAATTCAAAATTTTTTCCTATGGACAAGTATGGAAGAAAGAAAGTGAATGACCCTTGTTAGCTGGGATAAGGTTTTGAAACTAAAGAAAATGGGAGAATTGGGTATTAGGAAATTTCCCTACTGAATAAATCCATGGTGGAAAAAATTTCTTGGAAATTTGCACTCTATAGTGCTGAGTGGTGTAATATCATGGTCGCTAAGTATTTAAACAATGAGAGATTTTACCATATGATTACCACACAATAATTCCCCAGTGGTTCTAATATTTGGTATAGCATTCTTAAATGCAAAATATAATCCATAGAGGCTAAAATGGTAGATTCACAATGGTAAAAAAATACGCTTTTGGGAAGACACTTGGCTGGGGGATAAACCTTTGATCTCTCATCAAGTGTTTAGGGTCCTATGTGGCACTATGAAGCGACTCTTTCAAGATCATTTGGCTGATTTCCTATTAGAGACTAAGTCCTAAAAGAAATTTTGAGTTTGTTTCCTAGATAAAATAAAATTGTTACCTACCTGAAGGGATTTTCAAGAGTTGTTACAAGTAAGAATTCCCCTATTTGAAATAGTGGACAAATTATTTTGGAGCAAGGAATTCTAGAGGTGAATTCACTATGAGAAATGTTTACCACATACTCTTAAGCGATGGTAATACTACTGATATTTGGAATCCCCATCTCATCCCTAAATTTTTTTTCTAGTGGATGGTCATGCACAATAAAATTATCACAAAAGATAACTTGACTAAATGAGGTTTTCAGTTACCGAATCTCTATGTGCTTTGAAAGTGTGAATGGTATAATTTTTTCCATTTTCTAATCCACTATTATTACATGTAATCTCTATGGAATATAGTGTTGCACATGTTTTAGATTGAATGGGCTATGAATGGTGAGGTCCAACAACTTATTTTTAACTGGTGGGGGACTTGCTACAACCGTCTCATTAGACAACTTTGGATGCAGATTCCACCCATCTAGGTTGGAGCATATGGAAAGAAAGAAATCATAGGATCTCATTTGGTGTTGAGAATTCAATTGATGATTATTTTGGGTCTTCTATAAATTTTTTATGGAAAAATTGAGAGTTACCATTTTTTCTTTTCCTTCTTTCCCCCTGTTGATTTTTAGGATCATTGCAAATGTAATAGCACTCTCTATATTTTTAGTGTTTCAAATGCAACAATCTTTCTTGCATTTATATTGAGGATGAGGATAGGAGAGACATGTCCCTTCATGGGACATGTATATTCATTATAATATTATAATGTTTCATTAATCAATCATATATTAGAATAATATAAGTTTTCATAATTAATAATATATAATATAACATATATATATATATATATCATATCATATCTATACAAATAAAATATATTATTATTAATCAATATCTAAGTATTATATATATTCTAAATGATCATACGACTGAAGCTAAAAACATTAACACTCCCTCTTAGCTAGGGAGGATGATCAAATAGAATGTGTAGTGGTCTCCCTTGTCAACACTTATGAACCTCACCATAGCTAAACAAAACATCAACACTCCCTCTTAGCTAGAGAAGATAAAATCCATCAAGGTAAAAAATCCATTAATTTTGAAAGAGAGGAGATATCACCTCACTGTGATATCAGGAGATATGGTATATGCGGGAATATCAAGTCACATGATATTCACCATAGCTCATAAATATCCATGACATGTGTAATAAAATTACATCTCATGATGTCTGCCATATGGATACTAGGTTTACGTAGAGATATGCCACTACATGACATTTCTCATATGGTCCAGTCAATGTGTAATACTAAGTTCATAAGGATCCTAATATGATCCATATGGATACAAAGATACTACATAATTTGTGATATGAAGGATGACCTAACAAGTGATAAAAAGTTTTACATATAACCTAACATGTGATATGAGGAATCACCTAACATGTGATACCTGATTTTATATATTACCTTAGATCATAATATAAGGAATCACCTTAGATTGTGATACCTATTTTTCACATCACCTTAGATCGTGATATGAGGAATCACCTTAGAACATGATACCTAATTTTCATATCACCTCAGATCATGATATAAGGATATAGTAATTAGAGAACATTACATCCACCTTACATATAACCCTATTATGGTATGTGCACTGACATATCAAAATGTCTACCATAACAAATCTCCATATGAGGAATCACTTAGATCGTGATACCTGATTTTCATATCACCTTAGATTGTGATACAAGGATATAGTAATTAGATAACATTTTCACTGACATATTAAAACTTCTACCATAATGAATCACCATTACAAGATCGTCACCTTGTAACATCAAATACAAGTGTTCATTGTCTAAGAAGTCGTCACCTCTCAAAAATGTACACAAGATGGGTGGCCCATAAAGTCATGGAGTCACACACACATGACATCCATGTTGACTCATCTCAAAGAGTGGATCCACCATGGCTCATCCCAGAGGGTGGATCCACCATGGCTCATTCCAGAGGGTGGAAACAAGGGATTTCACCTTAGACTTCTCTCTCAAAGAGAAGAATGCAATAAAATAGAAAATAATAGATCACAGATGTTGAAACTAATTTTCATCTAAGGCTTCATTCTCCAACATACCAAGTTTATCTCAAAAGTATACAACCTTCTCTCTATCAAGATACTTGGTGAGAATATCAACCATATGTTCTGTAGTGAGAATGTACCTTGAATAACATACTTATGCATTATATCTCTTATATAGTTTGCATCACTCTTGGTGAACCCCAAGTTATGTAGGAGTTAGCATAAAGGCATTTCATCCAGCACACATGGGACTCAATCTCATGATCATAGTCCTCTGACTGCAAAAACCATCATTATTGTTGACTCCCTCTAAACCAATATGACCAAATTCCTTGGAAATCAGAATGAATCAGATCCTTTGGATGCTCCTTTTTAAATTTTAAGGTCTTGCAACGGCCTCTCGAATTGCTTGTCCAAGGTTTCTTTTAGATGAACTATCAAAACTCCCTCTGAATCTAATATCAACCTTCTCCCAGAAAGTCATGCCTTTGTTCTTTGGTATGGAACTACATCATTTGAATTTCAATCCTTTGGCTTTTTATAGTTTCCTGGTCACTAGGGAAACCATCTCGATATGTCTTGCCCTTTTCAATCAAAATGGTTAAGATCCTTTGAAAATCAATTTTGGGAGATCCTCTAGTAGCTCCCTCTGTTACAAAAATATACATGGCCCCAATCATGAAAATATCTTGCTCCAAGAGACTCTCATTATCTAGTACATGATCATGTTAAAATTTTGATCATAACATTATTCGTAGTAGTTTCTTGTACACAAATGTATTTTTCTGATTCCATAATAACATGAGTGAATGTAATAAACTATGGATTTATCCCCAGGCGTGACCTCCTTTATGGTGATCAGTGCACTAGCTGAATAGAGTACTCGCAATGTTGGTAATTTTAGGACCAAAATCCCACCAACCCATTCACATAGGAATTCATAATTCCACATTCTTCATGTCTTTGGCTACTCAAAACACAGATTCTTAAAGTGATCAAATACTTTTAAACTTCCACAAATTTTCACCAAAGAAGTGTCTGGTTTTGAATAATGTAACTATGTTGGGAAGCTATAGTAATGTCAAGGTAGTAACATCTTTCATCAATTAGAACCAGTTCTAGTTATTTCCATGACCTATTATTACAAAATTTTTTTGACCCGAACATATCTTAACAATTTCAATATCAAGAAGTTTTCCTTTTAACCGTGCCAATACTATCTACACCTCTATATTTATTCCTCTTGGATTTTCCATGTATTAAAATAGTTCATCATATGCACATTAACCAATAGTCGTCGCTTTAACAAAAAAATATTTGCAAATAATTTTCCAACTTGGCAAATGTATTATTCTTTATTACCCAAAGGATGTATCAAATTCAATGAGCCAACAATATTATTCATAACACCATTTCATTCTATTGAACATAGGTAAAATTCTACTATCTTCCACTCCTAAACAAATATCTCCCATAGACAACATTGTTGTCGATGACATTCCACACTTCAATTTCTTATGATAGTCATACTTGGTGATGGTCATATGAGTGAGGCTGGATGTGGGTGTGGGATGCATAATGATCCACATACATGAGTTTCTATCTCCAGCCAATTAACACCCTCATCCTTTGATGCATGGCTTGTGTTGGGTTGTATCCTGAAAGAATAATCACAATATTCTAATTTGATATTGTAGTGTAATGTCCTGATAATATTCACCATCTCTCATATATGGAGGCCATGATGTAAACAGAACCCATGAAGATTCAATAAGCACAAAGATGGAATTCACAACATGTAAGTAATGTATCTCCAATATGATTCCTCTTTCATCAAGGTACATATAATTTATTTTTGTAGTAGTTGTAATTTACCACCTCTCTCACCCCACCATATATATATATATTTTAGTGGTCATTGTAATTCTCCCCCGCAAGCCCGTGAGTGTCACAATTTCTAGATAAAAATCCATAAATTGTATTGACAATTTCTTTGATCTGAATGACAATTATATTCTAAGGCCCCTGGCCTTCTCTAGATTCAGGCAACAGAGATCCACATGATTGAAAAGATAATCACTCTTGTTCATAAGGATCTGTTGTTTCTCCCTGATATCCTCCACCACAATTTGTAGGGCATTCTCCATTGAACAAACATTGATGCTCCTCAGAATTGAACCGATGGTGCTTTCTAATTTCTCCACCGAAACCATAATTTTGTAGCTCTTCAATCCCCAAATTGGTTATTTTGTACAGTTCGTCAATAAAATCATTTTTTCCCTTCACCGTCTCCTATTTCATCCACATATAGTCAAGCAATTTGGGCATGAATCCCATGCTAGTCATTGATATGTCTTCCATAGAGTTCACTACTGACACTGTCGTCATGAAAGACACCACTAGAGAGAAAATCAACACTGTCACAAGCGATGACACAAAAATAACGTAAAATATTTGAAGCACCATCTTGAGCTTTATATCCAATTTATTTATGTTTGTGGCAATTATATTCCAGCCTGCTTATGTTTCTTATCCATATCATTTCTTCTTGTATGTCATTGATGTATCAGATTTAGATGGATCAGTAGCGCCAACACTCAATCATTCTCTTTGTTTTCTCATATAATGAGAATCAATTTCTTTAGTGACAACATACAGTGATGTTTAGTGATCTGGAGGGCCTTGTGCATATCAATCACAACAACCTCATTAGTGATATGCATAGAGCATGAAGAATCCCATTTCTCTGATTGTGTACATTAATTTTCTACATTTGCAGTCTGGCTTTGATACCATGTTGATTTTTAGGATCACTGCAAATGTAATATCACTCTATATTTTCTGTGTGTTTCAAATGCAGCAATCTTTCTTGCATTTATATTGAGGATGAGGCTAGGAGAGACATGTCCCTTCATGGGACATTCCTATTCATTATAATATTATAATATTTCATTAATCAATCATATATTAGAATAATATAACTTTGCATAATTAATAATATATATAATATAACATATTTATATCATATCTATACAAATACAATAAATTATTATTAATCAATATATAAGTATTATATATATTCTAAATGATCATAGGACTGAAGCTACAAACATTAACAATCCCCCTTAGCTAGGGAGGATGATCAAACATAGTGTGTAGTGGTCTCACTTGTCAACACTTATGATCCTCACCATACCTAAACAAAACATAAACACCCTCCATCATAACTTGACAATAAAATTGCTAATAATTGGGGCCTTTTTGAATCCTATACAAAATTTGACAACTCCAAGAGTATAAAAAAGGAAGAGCACTAAATGGTCTCCCATAGACTAGAATGGTGTAATCTTAACTTTGATGGGACTGCAAGACAAGCTCATAGCATTGTTGTTGTATGATGAGTGATTAGAATTGATTCTAGAGAGCTGGTGGAAACCTACGTTGGTAAGCTATATAATTATATGAACAACCAAGCTGAAGGAATGGGCCTCCTTTTTTTTGGAATTAATGAGAAGTAGTACTGAGAGGGGAGGGGTGAATCTATACCTCTAAAACTTTTAACACCTTTCTTGATTTATTATTAGTAATCATACATTACTGCATTACCAACCATTACTGTTGTTCTTTCTTATGTATTTATTTTTCATTCATAATATTTAATGATTTGCAATATTCATAGAAACATTCATGAAAATGATAAACACATAACACAAGATATGGTATCAGAAAAAACTCCTTTTAGGAAGTAAAAAATGTGGTGGGGCTGGCACCCACAAAACTTCACTATCTGTAGAATGGAAGGGAGCTGGTTAAGGCTTACAATTTGATCACTTTTGATGATCTACCCTATTAGGAGTATTAAGGTGGAGACCTATTAAGATCTACTTTGTTAAAATCTTTAGCAACACTGATTTAAGTGTCCACTCAGTTATGATATTTTACAATAGGACGGTTAAGCCCACCTTTCTTGAAAGGATTTCATTAGTGTACTACACTTGTTAGAATGAGTACAAATGTTGACCTGACTACATACAATCTATAATTTCTGATTACAGATCCATT
>MU226708.1:829787-860514 GCA_018584345.1 Thuja plicata
GAATCAGTGTTTGTCTATTAATTACTTTTCAGCAACTTAAACATAAATCAAACATACATAGAATGAAGCTTAGCATAACAACTCATAACACATGATATGATTATGGGGAAACCTTGATCAGAGGAAAACCCTGATGGGAATTAGTACCCACAGATATTGTACTAAGTATAATGAACTTGTGAGAGTTCCTTTGCCCTATTAGAAGCAGTCTTTACAATATGAGTACAATGACCTGGTTAAAGTTTGAACCCTATTAGGAGTCTTTTACAAAACCCCGTTAAATGTATATGACTCAGTTCCTAGGCTCACTGCCCAATAAGATGAAGGCTACAACCTTCTGAAAGATGATATGCACTATATCAGAATGAATTACTATGATGACACTGTTGTCTGATCAGTTTCATGTATGCACGAATGCTCTTACTCTCTCAAAGAGCTATATCATATACTGACTTCATAGTACTGTCCCTCTGTATCTTCCTCTTGCATAATAATTGATGCTTCTATTATATCTTTACATTACATACTTATATATTCAAATCTGAATAGGGGCGACCCAAAAACAAAACACTAGTCGGCCCTAAAACAAAATATACAATGCTTTCAAACAAGTCGGCTCAAGCATGTTTACTACAATGTTAATTACATCATTACAATCATATAAACAAAGGTGCTTAGCCATTACATTATAAAATAACACACGCTGATCAAAACACTTAGTCGGCTTCCATGCTCTGTCTCCTGGACTGCTGGTCTATTGATCTACTTGTAACTTTTCCATACTATGCGTGTCTAGATGTATCATGTACACGTGTCATACAACTTATATATGAATGCGCATATGCTGAATTGATCTCTCACATGTGCATTGATGTGATGATCACTGAGTATCTCTGTCTGCCCTATTTTCCTTAGTCATTTTGTCTTTTAAGATAGAGACTAAACATGACTTTGTTGCCATGATGACAACACAAAATGAGTCATGCATCCTCAGGTAGTCAACTTTCCAACACAATCAACATTTAGGCTTGCACACAACTTAGGGCTTGAACTTAAAAAGATTTATCAAGATGTTGAAGCAAGGTTTGAGGTTCATATAGGGTCCATACTCTCCATAAAACATCCCACACAATTCTAATACACTCTTGATGAGACATAATACAAATTATGATTTCTTGACAAGGGTTTCAACCTGCTACATGAGTATAACGAGCCTTCAATTTATCACCACACATGCAATAATTATCCTATTCTTTTGACACTTGGAAAAAATTAATAATACATTAGTACATTGCATTCCACCAAGTTCCAAGAGTTTTCAGCGACAGAATGGTGATTTATGCATTTTATTTGATCTTTAGATGCCCTAGGTAGGGTTTGTACCCACCTGGAAAGAAATGTTGATATCTAACTCAATAATTAAAGAAATAAAGTGCCACTAGCTGAAAATGAAAGGTGATCCAACCTAGTTTCATTAAAAAATAATTAAAGGGCATTATCAATCCATACAAACATGTGCCAAATAGAAAAAACAACACTGTTAGGAAAATTCTGGGAGTGGCGGTCATCAATTTGATCACAAATTTCATAAAAAAATTAAAATTAACCAAACCAATTGAAAATCAAAGATAAATAAATCCCCTATCACACCCAATCATGTGCAGGTTGAAATGAATCTGCATAGGAATGTTAAATTCAAGTAAACAATAAATTACATGTTCAAATTTTCAAAAACAATGAATTTATTGATTGTTTTCCCCATCCAAATCTTCAACCAGCCCTCCATTCGAGTTGGAGCCTCAAATATATAGATTTTCCATGAAACAATTTTTTTCAACCATCCTGAAACTTCCTATAATAACCTTTAACCAAATTTTGAAAGAGTTGCTACATGACAAGAAAAAATGTCATAACAACATTGGCAATTTTTTTACAACTTTTACATTTTTTGACCACTGGACCCCAAATTTGAACAAATAGGTCCAAATACACCATAATGGCCCAAAATAGCCTTATTGACATGAAATGGCACAAAACAAACAAAAATTTAAATTTTAATCATGTTGACCATAAATAGGCCCCTAGGGTGGTCCTGCACCAGTTAGGAAATGGAAGAATACCAGTTGGGTGGTGGACAATGAAAACCTTAACAAATTTTTCAGAGGAGGTGAAGATTTGGTTGAGATGTAGAGAGGATATGCAAGGGAGTATCTAACACCACTATGGACCCAGGTTTGTCTTATGATAATGAAGTATTTCACTTTAGAAGGGGACTTCAAAGTTTATTATTATTATCATATGCCACTTTGTAACCATTTAAAGAGTCATGATCTTATCTTATTGCCATTTTCCCTTCTTAATTACTTGAAAGTTATATCATGAAAATGATAGAAAATTATCAAACTTAGGGAAAGAATCCTATTCCTTTACACCAAGGGTAAATTTATAGGCTTTATACCTTTCATATGGCTATTTGTCCTCCCAAACCCATTTTCATTTTTGAGGCCCCCTAATTCACACTCCCCCACCTACTAACATCATTAATAATTAAAGGAGAAGAACTAAAAAGTATATTCGCCACCCAGGACCCCTTAAGATTATTGTTAATCAAATGATGGAGATGATGAAGACTGAGTGATAATAGGTATACATCTATGTAGAAATGGTTAGATGAGTTTTTATTTTGTCATTGATGTTAAGCAATTGATTACTGATTTATTTTGAGTTACCATATCATAAGAAGGAGAATTTAAATGGGCGACAAATAAAGATCAGACAATGATGAAGTAATGTTGATATAGTTGTTTTCTACTATATATTTGATGTTGTCAAGTCGGTACATTTGATTGATTAAGTCATACATTGCAAAGATTTAAGTTATGACTGAAAAGAGTTACTCTACCGAGCTAGACAGAGCCAGTTGGTATAGAGTTGTGTTAGTCGGTTTTAGTTGCCAAGCATTGAGAATGAGATAGGCACCGAGTAGTGAACGAAGTTAGTTACCAAGTTGCAAGGAAAGTTACTGAGTATAGGATATTGATTGAGAATGATGATAAGATCAAATTTAATATGAAGCTATGATGATGTGGATGTTGATAAGGATTAAATAAATTTTTTTAGAAGATCTACGAGCAAGAAAATTCAATGAGAAGATCTAAGGTGAAGATTAAGCGGTTAAACCTAATTATTAAAGTTCCAAGAAAAAGTTCAAGTTAGAAGATCAATCGACTAAGAGAAAATAATGGAAAACCTAAGAAAGGAGATTAAGAGGAAAAAGTTTGTCTATATAAATAATGAGAACTAATGAGAGAAGAGATGCTAGAGAGTTGAATTGAGAAGCAAAAGAAGCTGAAGAACAGAAGTTACAGAGCAAAGGAGAGAAGAAGAAAGAGAAAAATCTAAAGTCTAGAGCAGAGACAAATAGAGTATGTAATGCCATTATTCATGTGAGAATAAAGGATCTAACCCAAGAAAAGGTAGTTTCTATATTTACATATCAAAGTTTTATTGTTGCTTATTAGCATTTGTAACAGAGAAAATCTCTTAACTGAGTGGATTTAACAGTCCTATTTGTAAATCATAGAAGTAGGTGAAATTCCAAAAGAGTGTTTAAAGACCTCTAACAAGGCCACTCCTCACAAGGTGAAGATCTTAACAGATTTGAGGTAAATCCCTTAACAGGGTCACATCTATCAAATGTGTTTGTAATCTTTAACAGGATAAGTTCTTAACCAAGTGTACTTCAGAAGGGTACATTTTTATTATGGGTCACAATTCCCACAAAGGTTTTTTTCCCTTATTGGGTTTCCTTGTTAAATATGGTGTTAATTGATTTTGAATGATTGATTTGCATATTATAAGATGCATGGTTGTTTAAGTTATTAACTTATTTGGTGAGTCATTCATTACTATATCCAGTTCCACCAAGTGAATTAGTGAGCTAAGTTTTAAGTACTTAAGTTTGATTTTGTCTGAGTCACCCCCCTCTATGGACCAAAAATATGGTATTAGATCTTGGTTTTCTGAAGTGATTAAGTTTAGAAGGAGTTGAGGCAAGATCTAAAGATGTATAAGAGAGAAGCACCAAATTTGAATAGGGAACATTTCTCTACATGGAAAAATAGAATGAGATTGCATGTGTTTGGTATGTGAGAGTATGGACTTCATTTTATTGATAGTGCATATGTTGCACCTACAACTGCACCTTTGACACTTAATGAGAAAAGATAGAAGCAAGAACACACACAAGTCATGATTGAGATTGCTTCTACACTCACTGACCAGGAATATGATGAACTTGATGGATGTACTACTTTGAAACAAATGTGGGATAAGCTTATTTTGACCTATGGTGGAGATCAATATGTTCAGAAGGAAAAAGTAGAAAGTTTGAGAGGTGAATTTGATTCAATGAGAATGAAAGAAGGCGAAAACATAATACAATACAACACTAGAATTAAGGAGATTGTTAATTCTATCAGAGGAGTTGGTGGAACCATAACATAAGAAGATGTGACAAGAAAATATTTGAGAACCCTTCTACCAAGTTATGCTATTCGAGTATCTACTATACAAGAGTTGAGATCCATTCCTCAGATGAATGTTTCAATTGATGCTACTATTGGTAAGATGGTTGCATTTTAGATTAATTATTTTGATAATAGTCTACCTGCTACATATAAGATTGAGTATGCATTTCAGTCATATTTGAAGATTGGAAGTTCTAAGGACTCTAGAGCTAGTGATGGATATGTGATAAGTGCTAGTGAGATATTTTACAACTGTCAGAGTGGTTTGGAAGAATTATATTATGAAGATGAAGAGAATGAGAGATAATTTGAATCTTTGTTGGCTAGAAGGTTACAAAGAGGCAAAGGAAGATACCGAGGTAAGTTAACCTTGAAATGTTTTAATTGTAATGAGATTGATCATATTGCATCTAACTACACTGAGAAAGATAATGAGGAGAAGAAAGATAACATAGATAAGGACAAAAGAGAGAACAGATTTATGATTTAGAAACTACAAAAACAAAGGTAAGAAATATTTTGGTATTGCTAATGAAGGACTAAGCGATGATGATTCAAATGACAATGATGGTGAATAAGTTGTGTATGTTTCTATTAAAGATAATTCCGATGAAGAAAACAAAGAAGAACCAAGAGCCCTAATATCACAAGTAAGTAAGAATGAAACATGGATTATAGATAGTGGTTGTTCACATCAAATGAATGGTGACACACTTAAGTTCACTTCCTTGGATAAGCATGATGGAGGATTTGTTATATTTGGTAACGATGCTCCATACCCTATGAAAGGAAAATGCCATACCCTATGAGAGGAAAATGTTATATAATTCTACCGAATAACACAATATGTGATGATGTTTAATGGGTTGAAGGCTTAAAATATAATTTATTGAGCGTTGCATACTTAAATAACATAGGTAACTGAATGAAATTTAAACATGGAAAGGTGAAAGTTTCTGATAACAAGGAGAGTCTGATTGCTACTGGAGAAAAATCTAAAGGTAATTTATTTTATCTTGATACTTGTATGAAGAGTTTCCTATTTTCTAAAGTTGAAGATGTTTGGTTATGGCACAAAAGGCTTTGTCATGTTAATTTTGACAACTTGATTAAAGTGAGTAAAAAGAATAGATTCAAAGGACTACTGAGATTAGAGAAACCTAATAATATTGTGTGCAAATAATGTCAAATGGGTAAGATGACTAAATCTAGTTTTTCAATCAAGACTTATGCTACACAAGGAATTTTGGATTTTGTGCATACTAATTTATGTGGACCCATGAGGACTCAAAGTTACTATGGAGACATATATTTTATTTTATTTGTGGATGATTATTCTAGAATAATGTCTGTAATGTTTTTAAAAGAAAAATTTGATGCATTTCAAATGTTTAAGTGGTACAAGGCTAGAGTTGAGAAAGAAATCAGAAGACAACTGAAATGTATGAGATCTGATAGAGGAGGTGAGTTTATGTGGACCCATGAAGACTCAAAGTTACTATGGAGACAAATTATTTTATTTTATTTTATTTGTGGATGATTATTCTAGAATGATCTCTGTAATATTTTTAAAAGAAAAATTTGATGCATTTCAAATGTTTAAGTGGTAAAAGGCTAGAGTTAAGAAAGAAACATGAAGAAAATTGAAATGTCTGAGATCTGATAGAGGAGGTGAGTTTACATTTGATGAATTTACACTGTTTTGTAATGAAAATGGAATCAAGAGACAAATGTTAGCACCAAGGACACCACAATAGAATGGTATTGTTGAGAGAAGAAACAAATCTATTTTTGATTATGCAAGGACACTGATGATTGAGAAAGGTATTTCAAAAAACATTTGGAGAGAAGTAGTTAGTACTTCTGTTTACACATTGATCCGAGTACAAATGAAGAAATGTATCAACATGACACCTTATGAAATATGGTATGAAAACAAACCTACTGTGAGTTATTTTAAAGTTTTTGGAAGTAGATGTTATATATTGAAATATTCTAGAGAAGGAAAGTTTGATTCTAAAGGGGATGAAGGGATATTATTAGGATAATCTACAAGGAGTAAAATCTATAAGTGTTTGAATAAAGTTACTAACAAAATGGTAAAAAGTGCAAGTATGAGAATCGACGAGTTTTTAGAAAAGAATGATGAAGAAAGTAAAAAGGAACCTGAAGACTATGATAAGTTTGTATATGTACAACCTGATGTTCCTAACACCTTACCAAGAGAACCTACCAAGGAGGAAGATGAACAAAGAGATCAACAACCAAGTGATGAGGATGAAGCACCAAGACCTAACAAGCCTATTTTAGAAAAATATGTGAGAAGGGACCACTCCCCGAGAAAGATTATTTGAAATAAAGATGCTGGAGTGATGAAAAGAAGCAAGGTAAGAGATAATACATGTTTGATATCTACATTTGAGTCAAAGAAAGTTAAAGATGCACTAGATAATGAAGATTCGATGAAAGCAATGAAATAAAAGTTTGATCAGATTCAAAAGAATAGTATATGGACTTTAGTACCTATTGGATGATATTAGATTTGGGTACTATTTATGCTGTTGATATTCATGTTTTGTCACTAATGTCAACATATATTTCTATGGAGAGAACAGACTGGTTATGATAATTGACAAAAGTGTACGAACACTGTATGGATGAATAAGAATGATCAAAGACAAGGATATGAAAAAGGTGTTGGATGATATCATATTTGGATACTATTCATGTTGTTGATATTCATGTTTTGTCACTGATGTCAACATATGTTTCTATGAAGAGAACAAACTGGCTACTTAATTGACAGAAGTGTACGGAAACTGTACGGATGATTCAAAATGATCAAAGATAGGGTTATGGAGATAGATGTGTGATGACCTTATTCCTAAGGTTTATTGACTTGAGGTTACATATTGGTGATGTTATAGATGATTTAGTGAAGACTGGTTTCTGGACTGTGACAGAAATGCTTGACAGAGAAGGTCTCTATATTTTGCGTATATCTTACAGATGAAGATGTTTTAGTATATGCAAGATTACGGGATGATTGAGGACACATTGATGAATGTTATTTACTGATCGATAGTTGTGATATTATTGGTTACATCATATGTGGCGTGTATTCTAGAGGAGACCTATGTTTATGTCCAACTTTAGACATGTAGCGCGTATTATGAATTGTGAGCGTGGATTGTGGATCTTCGAGTATAAATGATAGATTGTAATTGATGTTTACTTGTTATAGGTACCGTAGGTATCTTATCAAAGGGTTAAAAAATTATTTTTATATTGGGAAAGCCTAATTTTTAGACCTAATTAATTGTTTGTTGATCAATTGTTGTGAACATGTTGGTGATGTCAGCTGTGGCGTGTATTCTGGAGGAGACCTATTTGGTGGATGACTTCAAAGATGTAGCATGTATCATGGATTGTGAGTGTAGATTGTGGATCTTAGAGTATATCTAATGTATTATAATTGATGTTTACTTGTTATAGGTACCGTGTGTATCTTAGTAAGGGGTTGAATAATTATTTCTATATTAGAAAGACTTAAGTGGCTGACCTAATAAATTATTTCTATATTGGGAAAGATTAATTGGCCGACCTAATCAATTATTGTAATAGGGTAGATATGAGAGATATTTTATTTTTGAGAAGTGTGGTAGAGATTGAAAAGGTAGAGAAGTGTGAAAGCTGCGAGACTTGTTTGACTTCTAGATGTAGAGAAAAGTTTGTGATAAGAATAATTCATTGGGATTGACCAAGCAAGGACAGTTGCTATCAGATAGTTCACTAGATTGTATATTTTCAATATACACTTGTTTGGATCATTTATCCTTGAGGGTGGTCTTAACCTTCTTTAAGAAGTGTGCCTGGGCTATGAGCCCACTGTTACACTTGACTCCTAATAGGGTCTGTCCTTTAATAGGGACTATGTACTGTAATGTTGTAATAAGCTCCTAACACAAATAAATATTTTATAGGGATACTATACTCTTAGTACATCATTTGTGGGTGCTAATTCCCATCGGGGTTTTACCTTTTTAGAGGGTTTCCTAGACAAAAAGTAGTATGATATTATGTTGTCATTTAATGTGTTATCATTTGCATTGAATTTTTAGTTTATGAAGTTTAATATTCTATATTAGAACTGATTCACCCCCCTCTTAGTTGTACTTGTGGACTGTTATTCCTAACAATTGGTATCAGAGCTACTGGTACTTAGAGATAAAGCTTAATAGATTGAGGTGATCCTGAAGATGACTTGCTATAGGAAGGATAGTCCAAAATTTGATCCTAAAAAATTTGAGAGTTGGAAGAACAAGATGAGAACACATTTGCTTTGTTTGGGAATTGACTATTGGATGATCATGAAAAATAAGGAAAAGATAGTGAATGAGGATGAATTTGAGAAGGCTACTAAAGATGATAAGAAGCTATTTTCATGTAATATGGTCGCAAGGGAATCATTGATCAGCGCACTTTCTGAAGGTGAATTTATAGAAGTAAAAGACTTGGACTCTGCACATGAGATTTGGACAAGTGTGGAAGCACTGTATATAGGAGATAAGTTTACTAAATAGGAAAAGCTACAAAATTGGAAGACAAATATGGAATCAATAAAGATGAGAGATGATGAGAACATTAGGGCATATGCATAGAAAATTATTGAAGTGGTTACTGGCATCAAAAACTCTGGAGATACTTACAGTGAGGAAGAAGTGATTGAAAAGATACTCAGATCTTTGAAACCTATATATGAAACTAAAGTACAAGCTATAGAGGAGATTATACCTTTGACACCAAAATTCACTAGAGAGATGTTGATTGGGAAGCTAACTACTTTTGAGGCTGCAAAACTGGGAGATTCTTTACCTAAAGTAGAGTTAGAATTCAAGGCGACTATTTATAGAAATAAAAAGACCTTATGTGGAATTGCAAACACCAACAATGGTGACTTGAGAGAAGAGCTTGAAGACTATTCTGATGAATGAGAATAGATACAGGAGGAAGAAAGAAAGCTAGATGAAGTGGTAGCCCTGATCGCTAAAAGAGAAAAGAGATGTTAGGGTAAATTTGAAGGAAAGTTACCTTTGAAATGTTTTTCATGTAACAAGATTGGTCATTTTGCATCTTGATGTCCTACAAGGGTTCCAAAGCATAAAACTAAGTTTTACAAACCTAAGTATTCAAAAGACAAGGAATGTTTTAATGCTAGTGAAGGCTTATCTGATGATGATGTAGACTATGATGAAATTGAATTTATTTCTATTAAGGATGATGGACCTCTACATGAAGAAAAATCCTTAGTATGCCATGTTGAAAATAAATTTGAATGGGTTATAGATAGTAGTTGTTCACATCATATGACCGGAGATAAAAATAAGTTTGTGAGTCTGAAAAGACATGATGGTGGTGTTGTTAGATTTGGTGACAATGCTCCTAAGCTTATCATTGGAGTTGGATCTATTTCTCTGGATGGAAATACTAATACTGACAATGTATAGCTTGTTGATGGACTCAAGCATAATTTGTTGAGTATTGGGTAGTTAGTGGACATAGGTTATCAATTGAATTTCATTGATGGGAAATTTTCTATCAGAAGTAAATCAGGAGACTTGATCGCATCTGGTACTAAATATAGAGGTAATATATTTGAATTGAATACATCTGAAGCTTCTTGTTTTATTGCAAAGGTTGATGACAGTTGGTTATGGCATAAAAGATTTTTTCATGTTAACTTTGATAACATTGTGAAGGCAAGTATGAAAAATGTTGTAAGAGATATCCTAAGATTGTGAAACCATCTAACACTATGTGTAGAGAGTGTTTTATGGGGAAGCAAACTAAAAGCAGTTTTAAAAGAAAATATTTTTCAACAAAAGGGAAGTTGGATATGGTACATATAGATCCATGTGGTCCTACAAGAACAAGATCTTATTATGGTGAAAGGTACTTTATAATTTTTGTTGATGACTTGTCTAGAATGATGTGGGTTACATATTTGAGAGAAAAATCTGAAGAATTTAACAAATTCAAGTTATTCAAAGAAAAAGATTAGAATGAATCTAGTTTAAAGATAAAATGTTTAAGATTAGACATAGGTGGTGACTTTACATCAGATTTATTTAATTCCTACTGTGAAGAGCATGGAATATTTAGACATACATCTGCACCCATGACACCACAACAAAATGGGATAGCAGAGCGAAGAAAGAGAACAATATTATATGCTGCAAGAACTATGCTACTAGAATGAAATGTATCACATGTTCATTGGAGGGAAGTTTTTAGTACTGCTTTGTACACGTTAAATATAATTTAGATAAGAGAAGGTACAAGTAAGACTCCTTATGAATTATGGTTTGATCATACACCTACTGTAAAATATTTCAAAATATTTGGAAGTGTTATATCAAAAGAGATGATGAGATAGGGAAGTTTGGTGCTAGAAGTGATGAAGGTACTTTCCTTGGTTATTCTACTAAGAGGTTGAGAAAGTTGATTGAAAGCGCTAAAATGAGGATAGATAAAAAGTTTCAGATTCAAGAAATAATGTATGATTGTGGTCATATTTCAGAGATAATAGAGGCCACTACTGAACATGAAGAACCTTTGATGGTTGATAATGAGATTGAAGATGAGTTAATTGAGCTTACTAAGACTCCTAAGAATCTGAGGTATGTTAAGAAGAACCATCCCGAAGAAAAAATACTTGGTGATGCAAGTAAAGGTATGATGACTAGATCTAGACTTAGAGATGAAATTTATTTAATTTCTCGAGTTGAACCGAAAACTACTAATGAAGTGTGTAGAGATGAATCTTGGAATAAAGATATTGAACAGATAAAGAAAAAATTACTTGGGAACTGGTTCCAAGACCTAATAACAAAAATGTGATAGGAACTAAATGGGTTTTTAGAAACAAGATGGATGAGGAAGGAACAGTGGTAAGAAATAAGGCTAGACTGGTTTGTAAAGGCTACTCACAACAAGAAGGCATAGACTTTGAAGAAAATTTTTCTCCTGTTGCTAGGCTAGAAGATGTGAGATTATTTCTTGCTTATGCTGCACATAAAGAATTTAAAGTATATCAGATGGATGTGAAATCAACATTCTTGAATGGAGATTTGGAAGAAGTATACATAGAGCAACCTGATGGATTTCCTTCGACAGAAAATGAGGACATGGTTTTTAAGTTAAAGAAAGCATTGTATGGACTGAAAGAAGCACTGAGAGCATGGTATGCAAGACTGGACAAGTACTTACTTCATCTTGGTTTCAGAAATGGTAATGCATACATTAATTTATATTTAAGAACTGTTTAAGATGAAATCTTAATCATAGAAGTTTTTGTTGATGATAGCATTTTTGGAGGCAATGATAAGACGAGTAATAATTTTTGTAAAGAAATGGAAATTGAATTTGAAATGTCAATGATTGGTGAGATGACATTTTTTCTTGGTTTGCAAATTAATTAGAGTAAGAATGGTATTTTTATATCTCAGACCAAGTATCTTAAGGAAATGTTAAAGAAGTTTGGAATAGAAGATTTTAAACCTGTTGGGATACCCATGGTGACTAGATACAAACTGACTAGTAATGATGATAATCAAAGTGTTTTTAGACAAATTACAAATTACAGATTGATGATTGGTGGTCTACAATATCTAACTCACACCAGACTAGATATTGCCAATGCATTTGGAATTGTGGAAAGATATAAAGAAGATCCTAAAGAGACATACCTTGCTTCTATGAAAAAGAATTTTTAGATACTTAAAAGGAACAATAGAATATGGATTGTGGTATGAGAAATTAGATGAATTTATTTTACAAGCTTACACTGATGCTAATTGGGCAGGTAATGTGGATGATAGAAAGAGTACAAGTGGTGAAGATTTTTTCCTTGGGAAAAGTTTGGTTTCTTGGTTAAGTAAGAAGCGGGAATGTATTTCTCAGTCTACTGCTGAATCAGAGTATGTTACTACTGCAATAAATTGTACACAAGTTGTTTGGATGAAACAAATGTTGGAGGAAATTGGAATGATTTTTGAAGAGCCAGTGGTTATCCACTATGATAACACTAGCATAGTGAATATATCAAAGAATCCTATAATGCATTCAAAGACTAAACATATTTCTATTAAGAATCATTTCTTGAGGGAGAAGGTAGCAGAGAAAGAGATTAGACTAGAGTATATTAGCACAAAGGAACATATAATAGATATATTTACAAAACCTTTGCCAAAAGATGCTTTTGAATATCTCAAAAGCATGATTGGGGTGAGAGCCCCTCCCAATGGTAATTAATTGATACAGACATGCATCAATCCATGTGCTTTCAGAGCTATATCAATTTCTGGACTTGATGTAAGGATCTACTCCTCAGGGGAGTGATCACAGGAACATATTTGGGTGATTTTGCACCTGGTTTTTAGACATGAAGATTTGAAAAAGATACACCTTACAAAAGATTACAAATGAGTTATGGAACCCTTTTCCATTTTTACCAAAGAGGGAAATATTCCATGTGAAAATCCCTACTGTTTTGGGGAGATTTGTGTTGAGGATTTTGAGAAGATTGTATTGAGAGGAGAAAGTATTTTTGGGTTGATGGATTTTCCCATATGTTGCCATCAATGCCAATGGGGGAGATTGTTGGATGCTATCAGCATTGGGTACTATTTCTGTTGTTGATATTCATGTTTTTTCACTGATGTCAACATATGTTTCTGTGGAGAGAACATACTAGTTATGATAACTAACAGAAGTGTATGAACATTGTACAAATGAATTAGAATGATTAAAGAAAAGGACATGAAGAAGGGTGTGTGATGACCTTATTCCCAAGGTTACTTTACTTGAGGTTACATATTGGTTATGTTGCAGATGATTTAGTGAAGACTAGTTTTTGGATTGTGACAATGATGCTTGATAGAGAAGGTCTCTATGTTTTGGGTATATCTTATAGGAAAATATGTTTTCGGGTATGCGAGATTACAACATGAAAGATGACATACTGATGAATGTTCTTTGTTGATCAATTGTTGTGAACATGTGGTGACGTCAGCTGTGGTGTGTATTCTGGAGGAGACCTATTTGGTGGTCGACTTTAGAGATGTAGCATGTATCGTGGATTATGAGCGTGGATTGCAGATGTTAGAGTATATGTAATGTATTGTAATTGATGTTTACTTGTTATAGGTACTGTGTGTATCATAGCAAGGGGTTAAATAATTATTTGTATATTGGAAATCCTTATGTGGCCGACCTAATCAATTATTTGTATATTGGGAAAGATTAATTGGCCGACCTAATAGATTATTGTAATATGGTAGATATGAGAAATTTTTTATTTTGGAGAAGTGTGGTAGAGACTGAAAAGGTAGAGAATTGTGAAAGGCACGAGGCTTGTTTGACTGCTCGAAGTAGAGAAAAGTTTGTGATAAGAATATTTCATTGGAATTGACCAAGAAAAGATAGTTGCTATCAGATAGTTCACTGGATTGTATATTTTCTATATACACTTGTTCAAATTGTTAATCCTTGAGGGTGGCCTTAACATTTTATAGAGCAGTGAGCCCACTATTACTCTTGACTCCTAACAGGGCCTATCCTTTAACATGGACTATGTACAGTAATATTGTAATAAGCTCCTAACATGGCTAAATCTTTTAACAGGGATACTATACTCTCACTACAACATTTGTGGGAGATAATTCCCATCGGGGTTTTACCTTTAATGAGGTTTCCTTGAAAAAATGTATTGTGTTATTGTGTTGGAATTTACTATGTTATCATTTGTATTGAAGTTTTGGTTTATAAAGTTTAAAGTTTAATATTCTATTTTACAACTGATTCACCCCCTCTCAGTTGTACTTGTGGACTATTATTCCTGACAATTGGTATCAGAGCTACTGGTCCTTAGAGAGAAATATTAACAAATTGAGGTGATCTTGAAGATGAATTACTATAGGAAGGATAGTCCAAAATTTGTTCCTAAAAACTTTGATAGTTGGAAGAACAAGATGAGAACACAATTTCTATGTTTGGGAATTGACTATTGGATGATAACGAGAAAGAAGGAAAAGATAGCAACTAAGGATGAATTGGAAAAGGCTAATGAAGATGATAAGAAGATATTTTCATGTAATATGGTCGCAAGGGAATAATTGATCATAAAAATTTCTGAAGGTGAATTCATAGAAGTAAAAGTCTTGGATTTTGTACGTGATATTTGGACAAGACTGGAAGCAGTATTTATAGGAGATAAGTTTACTAAATAGGAAAAGCTACAAAAGTGGAAAACAAAGATGGAATCAATGAAGATGAGAGATGATTGGGACATTAGGGCATATGAATAGAGAATTACTGAAGTGTTTACTAGCATCCAAAACTCTAGAGGCACTTACAATGAGGAAGAAGTGATTGCAAAGATACTCAAATCTTTGACACCTATATATGAAACTAAAGTACAAGCTATATAGGAGATTATACCTTTGACACGAAAGTTCACTAGAGAGATGTTGATTGGAAAGCTAACAACTTTTGAGGCCACAAAACTGGGAGATTCTTTAACTTAAGTAGATTCAAAATTCAAGGCGATTGTTCATAGGAACAAAAAGACCTTATCTGAAATTGCGAACACCAGCAATGGTGACTTGAGAGAATAGCTTGGAGACTATGTTGATGAATGGGAACAGATACAGGAGGAAGAAAAAAAGCTAGATGAAGTGGTAGCCCTGATTTCTAGAACATAAAAGAGAGGTAAGGGTAAATTTGAAGGCAAGTTACCTTTGAAATTTTTTTTATGTAACAAGATTGGTCATTTTGCATCTCGATGTCCTACAAGGGTTCCAAAGCATAAAACTAAGTTTTACAAATCTAAGTATTCAAAAGACAAGTAATGTTATTATGCTAGTGAAGGTGTATCTAATGATGATGTAGACTATGTTGAAATTGGATTTATTTGAATTAAGGATGATGAACCTCTACATGAAGAAAAAGCCTTAGTATCCCGTGTTGAAAAGAAATTTGAATGGGTTATAGATAGTGATTGTTCACATCATATGACTAGAGATAAAAATAAGTTTGTGAGTTTGAAAAGACATGATGGTGGTGTTGTTATATTTGGTGACAATACTCCTAAATTTATCATTGGACTTGGATCTATTTCTCTGGATGGACAAACTAATACTAACAATGTACTGCTTGTTGATGGACTCAAGCATAATCTATTGAGTGTTGGGCAGTTAGTGGACATAGTTTATCAATTGAAGTTCATTGATGGGAAATGTTATATTAGAAGTAAATGCGGAGACTTGATCACATCTAGTACTAAATCTAGAGGTAATGTATTTGAGTTGAATACATCTGAAGCTTCTTGTTTTATTGTGAAGGTTGATGACATTTGGTTATGGCATATAAGATTTTGTGATGTTAAATTTGATAATATTGTGAAGGAAAGTATGGAAAATGCTGTAAGAGATATACCTAAGATTGTGAAACCATATAACACTATGTGTAGAGAGTGTGTTATGGGGAAGCAAAATAGAACTAGTTTTCAAAGAAAATCTTATTGAGCAAAAGGGAAGTTGGATCTGGTACATACTGATCTATGTGGTCCTACAAGGACAAGATCTTATTATGGTGAAAGGTACTTTTTCTTTTATGACTTTTCTAGAATGATGTTGGTTAGATATTTTAGAGAAAAATATGAAGCATTTGACAAATTCAAGTTATTCAAAGAAAAAGTTGAGAATGACTCTGGTTTAAAGATAAAATGTTTGAGATCAGACATATGTGGTGAGTTTACATCAGATTTATTTAATTCCTACTGTGAAGAGCATGGAATATTCAGATAGACATATGCACCTAGGACACAACAACAAAATGAGATAGCATAGCAAAGAAACAAAACAATATTAGATGCTGCAAGAACTATGCTACTAGAAGGAAATGTATCACATGTTCATTAGAGGGAAGCTATTGGTACTATTGTTTACACCATGAATAAAATTCATTTCAGAGAAGGTACAAGTAAGACTCCTAATGAATTATGGTTTGATCATACACCTACTATAAAATATTTCAGAATATTTGGAAGTAAATGTTATATCAAAAGAGATGATGAGATAGGGAAGTTTGATGCTAGAAGTGATGAAGGTATTTTCCTTGGTTATTCTACTAAGAGACAAACATATAAATGTTTCAATGTGAGGTTGAGAAAGTTGATTTGAAATTTCTAATGTGAGGATAGATGAAAATTTTCATATTCAGGAAAGAATGTATGACTGTCGTCATATTTCAGAGATAAAATAGGTCACTGCTGAACCTGAAGAACCTTTGATGGTTGATAATGAGATTTAAGATGAATTAATTGAGCTTACTAAGACTCCTAAGACTCTAAGGTATGTTAAGAAGAACCATCCTGAAGAGAAAATCATTGGTGATGCGAGTAAATTTATGATGACTAGATCTAGAGTTAGAGATGAAATTTGTTTAATTTCTCAAGTTGAACCAAAAACTACTTATGAAGCATGTAGAGATGAATCTTGGAGTAAATCTATTGAATAGATAAAGAAAAACAATACTTGGGAACTAGTTCCAAAACCTAGGAACAAAAATGTGATAGGAACTAAATAGGTTTTTAGGATCAAGATGGATGAGGAAGGAACAATGGTAAGAAATAAGGCTAGACTAGTTTGTAAAGGATACTTGCAACAAGAAGGCATAGACTCTGAATAAAATATTTCTCCTATCGCTAGGCTAGAAGCTGTGAGATTATTTCTTGCTTATGCTGCACATAAAGTCTTTAAAGTATTTCAGATGGATGTGAAATCAACATTCTTGAATGGAGATTTGGGAGAAGTATACATAGAGAAACCTGATGGATTTCCTTTGACATAAAATGAAGACATGGTTTGTAAGTTGAAGAAAGAATTTTATGGACTGAAACAAGCACCAAGAGCATGGTATGCAAGACTAGACAAGTAATTAATTCATCTTGGTTTTAGAAAAGGCAATGTAGATAGTAATTTATATTTAAGAACTGATGAAGATGGAATCTTAATCATAGAAGTTTTAGTTGATGATATCATTTTTAGAGGAAATGATAAGATGAGTAAGAAGCTCCCGAAAGAAATGGAAAATGAATTTTAAATGTCAATGATTGGTGAGATAAAAATTTTCTTGGTTTGTAATTTAATCAGAGCAAGAATGGTATTTTTATATCCCAGACCAAGTATCTTAAGGAAATGTTAAAGAAGTTTGGAATGGAAGATTGTAAACCTGTTGGGACACCCATGATGACTAGATACAAAATTACTAGTAATGATGGAGACTCAAAGTGTTTTTTAGAAAAAATACAGATCAATGATTGGTGGTCTACAATATCTAACTCACACCAGACCAGATATTGCCAATGCAGTTGGAATTGTGGCAAGATATCAAGCAGATCCTAAAGACGCACACCTTTCTGCTATGAAAAGAATTTTTAGATACTTAAAAGGAACAATAGAATATGGTTGTGGTATGAGAAATCAGATGAATTTATTTTACAAGATTACACTGATGGTGATT
The DNA here is from genome assembly GCA_018584345.1 of Thuja plicata. Classification (NCBI taxonomy): domain Eukaryota; kingdom Viridiplantae; phylum Streptophyta; class Pinopsida; order Cupressales; family Cupressaceae; genus Thuja; species Thuja plicata. Next base: position 847,901 of record MU226708.1, read on the forward strand.
ATGCAGGTAATGTGGATGATAGAAAGAGTATAAGTGGTGGATCATTTTTCCTTGGGAAAAGGTTGGTTTATTGGTTAAGTAAGAAGCAGCACTATATTGCTCAGTCTACCACTAAATCAGAGTATGTTGCTGCTTTAATGAATTGTACACAAGTTATTTGGATGAAACAAATTCTGAAAGACATTGGAATAATTTTTGAAGAGCCAGTGGTTGTCCACTGTGATAACACTAGTACAATGAATATGTCAAAGAATCCTGTAATACATTCAAAGACTAAACATATTTTGATTAAGTATTGTTTCTTGAGGGAGAAGGTAGTAGAGAAAGAGATTAGATAGGAGTATATTAACACAAAGGAACAAATAATAGATAAATTTACAAAACCTTTGCCAAAAGATTCTTTTGAATATCTCAGAAGCATACTTGGGGTGAGAGCCCCTCCCAATAGTAATTAATTGATGGAGACATGCATCAATCCAGTGTCTTTCAAATCTATATCAATTTCTGGACTTGATGTATGGATCTACTACTCAGGGGGAGTGGTCGCAGGAACACTATGGAGCATATTTGGGAGATTTTGCACCTGGCTGTTAGATATGAAGATTTGAAAAAGCTACACCTTACAAAATATTATAGATGAGGTATGGCACCCTTTTCCATTGCTACCAAAGGGGGAAATATCCTATGTGAAAATCCCTACTATTTTGGGGATATTTGTGTCGAGGATATTGAGAATATTGTATTGAAAGGAGAAAGTATTTTTAGGTTGATTTTCAGTTGATTTTGGGTTGATGAATTTTACCATATGTTTCCATCAATGCCAAAGGGGGAGATTGTTGGATGATATCAGATTTGGGTACTATTTATGCTGTTGATATTCATGTTTTGTTACTGATGTCAACATATGTTTCTGTGGAGAGAAGAGACTGGTTATGATAACTGACAGAAGTGTACGAACACTGTACGAATGAAATAGAATGATTGAAGAGAAGGATATGAAGAAGGTGTTTGATGATATCAGATTTGAATACTATTCATGCTGTTGATATTCATGTTTTGTCATTGATGTCAACATATGTTTCTGTGAAGAGAACAAACTGGCTACTTGACTGAATGAAGTGTACAGACACTATACAGATGATTCAAGATGATCAAAGATATGGTTATGGAGAGAGATTTGTGATGAAATTATTCCTAAGGTCACTTGAATTGAGGTTACATATTGGTGATGTTACAGATGCTTGATAGAGAAGGATTCTGTATTTTACGTATATCTTGCTGATGAAGATGTTTCAGCGTATGTGAGCTTATGGGATGATTGAGGAAACATTGATGAATATTTTTTACTAATCGATAGTTGTGATAATATTGGTGAAGTCAATTGTGGCATGTATTCTAGAGGAGACCTATTTTGGTGGCCGACTTTAGACATGTAGCGTGTATTATGAATTGTGAGTGTGGATTGTAGATCTTGGAGTATAAATGATGGACTGTAATTGGTGTTTACTTGTTATAGGTACCATGTGTATCTTAGTAAGGGGTTAAACAATTATTTGTATATTTTGAAAGCCTAATTTTCCAACCTAATTAATTATTTGTGCATTCGGAAAAGCTTAATTGGCTGACCTAATGAATTATTGTAATTGGGTATATATGAGTGATATTTTATTTTGGAAAGATGGGGTAGAGATTGAAAGGTAGAGAAGTGTGAAAGTTGTGAGGCCTGTTTTTTTGCTGGATGTACAACAAAGTTTGTGATAAGAATACTTCATTGGAACTGACCAAGCAAAGATAGTTGCTATCAAACAGTTCACTAGATTGTTTATTTCTTATATACACTTGTTCAGATTATGAATCATTGAGGGTGACTTTAATGTTCTTTGGGAAGTGTTCCTAGGTAGTGAGACTAATACTTTTCTTGACTCCTAATAGGGTCTATCTTCTAATAGGGACTATGTGCTGTAATATTGTAATAAGCTCCCAACATGGCTAAATCCTTTAATAGGGATACTATACTCTAAGTAAATTATTTGTGGGTGCTAATTCCCATTGGGGTTCTACCTTTAATAGGGTTTCCTTGACAACAATAATTATTTTATTGTGTTATAATTTTCATTACAGTTTTGGTTTATAAAGTATAAAATTTAATATTCTATATCACAACTGATTCACCCCCTCTCAGTTGTGCTTATGGACTGTTATTCCTTAGAGAGAAATCTTAACAACTTGAGTTGATCTTGAAGATGACTTACTACAAGAAGGATAGTCCAAAATTTGATCTTGAAAACTTTGACAGTTGGAAGAACAAGATGAGAACACTTTTGCTATGTTTGGGAATTGACTACTAGATGATCATGAAAAAGAATGAAAATATAGAAAATAAGGATGAATTTGTATGCCTCCTTCGGTCGTGATCTGTAGATTCCCAAGCTTTCCAAAGGCAAGGGTCAGTAGAAAAGGTTTCCCAAATGATATAAACCAAATACACAATACTACTAAAATGAATAACAATGAAACATAATCAATAAAATGTACAAGCAAGAGAAAGGAAAACAAATGAATGCAAACCCCATGATGTTTGAAGCTTCTATTGTCTCTCTCTACTCCTTCCAAAACACTATTCTTGATGCTTAGTATTGGTGGGGCATCATCTATGACTTGAGAAGTGTTGAGAAGTTGCTAATTGAAATGGGTGTGTGATCGCAAGATGGCTTGAATGCTAGAACCAAACTGATGGAGTAATGGTGCACGAGAGCTTGAAATCCTGGATCCTTCAAATGGTTATGAAGGGTTTATTATATAGGAATTGGTGATGAAATGAACAATTGCAATCAATCCCAGAGATAGGGAGATGAATGGTTGAGATTAAAAGGAACTAGAGAAGCCATCAGTGAACTCCACCTCTTCAATTGGTAAAGAGGAGATAGAGTTTGGTTGACTGAAGAGCTAATGGTGAGTTACCTTTTTGAACTCAAGAGGTGGGTGAAGTTACCCATGTGGACTGGAGAGATGGGTGGAGTAACCCATGTGATCTAATTGTAGTTATCTCTTTGAAGATAAATGAATATTTAATTCATTTATTTAATTATTATTTTCAACATGTGAGATAATTGAATTCTTTTTGATTTAGAATTGCATTATTGAATGAAATTAAATTAATTTAATTGGAAGAATTTAATTAGTAAGTTTAAATATTTGAATTTAAACTATAGGAAATTGAATTTAATTAATTAATCAATGGTAATTAATCAATTAAGGTTAATTAATTTAATAAAATTAATTATTTAATTAATTTTGGGAATTTGATTACATGATTTGGGGAATGAATTTAGAGGAAAATAGATGATTAATTAATGATTAAAAAACTTTTAATTAATAGATGAAAATTAGTGTTTTTAATGTAAAGTCGCAAGCCTATCCATTTTTGGGTGTCTACATTTTCCCCTCTTTGATGCGATGTGACTTGTCACAGTGTGTCAAAGAATTTTCAGATTTGATCCTGCCCTAGCTTGCCCCAGTGATAGCAAGTGGACTATATGCCCCCTCAACAAATTAAGCATAGAAAATGCGTCAGATGAGCATTAATTTGTTGAAAAAGTGAATCACTATATGATGATGATGAATGCATTCCTATGTTAGTTATGATGGATGCATTGATTATATGATCTAGTATGCACATGTTTTGGATTTTTCTTATGCAATAAATGAATGCAATCTACCATGCAAATTTTTTTTGAGTAATGCATGTGTTAGCTAGAAGGAAGTTAGTTTGGAATGTGATCTCTGGGATGGATTGATAGATAAGGAATGATAGAAAGGAATTTTTTTCTTTTTTTGGATAGATATGATCTGATAGAAAGGATGAATGTCCCAAGTTGCTGCCCCTATTTCCAATAATTATCATCATTGCATCTTTTTTTGTATTTTCTGATATTTTGAAAGAGCGTCGAATGATCCAGATCACATACCACCTAGATACTACCATGACCTCTTCATAGAGGAAGGAGTAGAGAGATTGAATAGAAAGAGACCCATAGTGCACCAAAATATTGACCATCTGGGTTCAACTATGATCCCTGTTTGAAAAGAAAGAGAGCCAAAAGCACCCAAATATTGACCATCTGGATATCGCTTGTCCTCTGAATTAATCTAGAAAAAAGAAACCAAGATAGAACTCCTATGCACCTAGATTCCATCTAGATAACACTGTGAGCTCTTGATTTCTGAAAGGGAAAGCTAAGCAAACAAGATAGAACTCCTACGCCCCTAGAGTTCATCTGGATAGCATCGTGAGCTCTTGTTTGCAACATAAAGAGAAAGACCATAGAAACCAAGATAGAAATCCAAAGCACTCAGAGTCCATCTGAGTAGTGCTACAAGCTCTTGATTCTATAAACCAAACAAGAAAAATAAAAGAGAAGGAATGTCAATTATTTCCCAGGGTTAAGCTCAGATCGTGGAATTGTGCGGCTGCCAGATAAGTGACAGTGCCTACCGCATTTATCCTAAATCATCATGGCCCTGAAATTGAAGTGAAAATTCAACAGATAGAAATCAAAGAAAATAAGTCATGATCTATCATAGCTATTCTCCTCACATGGTGGATCCTGGAGTAGCGTAAGAACATAACCGCGAAATATAGACTGACATCTGACTGACTTGACTGACCTAGTCAACATTTTTGGATGGTACCTCGATGTAGTTGGATTCTCTTGATTGGCTCAAACTCTTTGGATAGGCTTGGTTGGCTTGATTGCTTTGATCATGTTGGCAGCTGATCAAGCTGTGTCAGATAGGCCCCATGCTGGTTCACAAAGCTCATGATTGTGACAATTGATAGATTGATTTGTTCAATTTTGGCAGCTGATCAAGCTATGTCAGATGGGGTCAATGCTAGTTCACAAAGCTCATGATTGTGACAATTGATAGACTGATTTGATCAATTTTGGCAGCGGATCAAGCTGTGTTAGATGGGCCCAATGCTAGTTCGCAAAGCTCATGATTGTGAGATTTGATTGATTTGCTTGGTCACTAGTTGTTTGCTGTTTGAATTGATAGATTGATAAATCCATGTTAGATGAGCCCAATGATGATTCGCAAAGCTCATGATTGTGACATTGATTGACTGGGCGTGATTGCCCCTTACTCTCTTGATAACCGAGTTGGTTTTATTGCTTGGGATTTTTGCAATTTTTTGAATGCTTTTGATGAAGATTGATTTTCTCTTGATTTTTGATCTTTTTAGGATTTTTTTTTGATGAGTTTTCCAATTTTTAGGATTTTTCAGGACATTTGGAATCACCCCCTAGTCTGGTGGACTAGTATTAACCATGGGTAAGTGCTTGGTGCTCATAGGGTTTTGTGCTTTTAGATATAGCTTGGGATAGTCAGTCTTGCATTTTGAAGTGTGCTCAAGCTTTTGGAGTTCATTAATGGTGAAGCTGGATTTGAAAACTAGGTGCTTGTTTGCCAGGTTTTCACCAAGGTACCTACTCAATAGCGCCCGATTGCCAGGTTTTCACCAAGGTAACGTTTGTATTTTTTTTGGTATTTTCTAGATATGTAGATAAATGCCTTAACCACAGAGGCCTTTAAGGGTAGAACCTCTTCATGTGTATGCTGTTGATGTAGCTAGGGAGCTGATCTCCTTCAGGTATTGCTAGTATGAATGCCCCACTCTGAGTAGAGCTGATAATAACAAATGGTCCTAGCCAGTTACGCTTGAACTTTTTGGGTTTGACTCGCTCTACTTAATCCTTTTAATTTTCCATGAGGACAAGGTTTCCTACCTCAAATTTTTGTGGCTTCACCTTCTTGTGATAGTTCCTTCTAAGGTTATTCTGATAGCCTTGTAAGTGGTCGAAGGCATGCTGCCTTCTTTCATCTAGTAACTCTAGTTCACTGAGCCTTGCTACTCTATATTCTTCATCTAAAACTAGGTTCTTCAATGATATCCTTAGGGATGGGATTTCCACTTTGAGGGGTAATACCGCCTCTGATCCATAGACTAGGGAGAAAGGAGTGGCTCCTGTAGGTGTTCTCACACTAGTTTTGTATGCCCATAATGCGGGACTAAGCTGTAAACGCCAGTCTCGCCCTGATTCGTTCACTATTTTCTTCAGGATTTTCAAGATCATTTTGTTTGTAGCTTTGTCTTGGCCATTCCCTTGAGGGTAGTAAAATGAGGAGAACCCTTGTTTGATGTGGAAATGTTCACATAGGTCTTCAACATCCTTGTTCTGGAAAGGGGTACCATGATCTATTAGGATTGTTTGGGGGATCCCATATGACAGATGATTTGGTTAAGTATGAACATTGCTATTTGTTTTCCAGTGATGTAAGTGAGGGAAATTGCTTCCACCCACTTGGTGAAGTACTCCATTGCTACTATGATGTACTTGTGTCCCTTTGCTGAAGAAGGTGTAATTTTGCCCACTAGGTCAAATCCCCACATTGGAAATGGAAATGGTGATGTGATAGGATTTAGTTCCTAGGCTAGTGCATGGATGAGGTCTCCTTGAATTTGACACTATCTACACCTTTGAACATGCTTGTGTGCATCTCTCTCTATTGTGGGCCAATAGTATCCCATGCGGATTATCTTCTTAGCTAAGCTATTGCCACCTCTGTGGGTTCCACAAATTCCTTCATGTACCTCGTACAAAGCTTTATGGGATTCCATGAAAGTGAGACATCACAGTAATGTTCCATCTAGACTTCGTCTGTATAGAGTAGTTGAGAGGATGGTATACCTAGAGGCTTGGCAGATGAGGGATTTTCTCTAGTTCCTAGACAAGTTTGGAGGTAAGACATTGTTTTGGAGATAGCTATAGACATCTTGGTACCATGGGGACTCAAGACCAACAAGGACACACGCTAATTCTTTGATAGATTCCTGATGTGATGGCACCAAGAGTTGCTCCACTAGAAACTGGAATTTTGTTTTGTTACCTGGAATATCAATCAGTGATGCTATGGTAGCCATTGCATCTATAGCTTTGTTTTATGCTCGTGGGACTTGATCGAAGAGAATGTAATGGAACTTGGTGCGCAGTTGTTCTGTCTGTGCTCTATATGGTATGAGTTTCTCATCTTTTGTCATATAATCATTTTTGACTTGACTGATGACCAACTACGAATTGTCAAAGACTCTAAGGTTCTTGATTCTCCATTGAATTGCTATCTTTAGGCCGATGACCAATGCTTCATATTTTTCTATGTTTTGGTGCATTAGAAGTTAAGTTTGAAAGACTTTGGAATTGTATCATGATCTGGAGTGATAAGAACTATCCCTGCCCCTGCACTATGGTTCGCACATGATCCATCAAAATAAAGTTTCCATACCTCAATCGCCAATTGTAGTGTCATGATAGATTCGTCAGGAAAGTCAGAGATAATAGGCTGGTGGTCTTGAATTGGTGCCTCTTCTAGTTGATCTGCTATCACTTGTATTTTGATAGCCTTTTTGTCTACGTACTCAATGTCAAACTCGCTTAAGATCATTACCCACTTTTCCAGTCATCCAGTGAGTGTTGCTTTGCTTAGGAGGTACTTGAGAGGATCAATATGTGTGACCAATTTCGTTTAGTGACTCAACATATAGTGTCTTAGCTTCTGGGAAGTGAAAAAAATTGCTAGGCATGAATTCTCAATTGGCATATAGTTTAGCTCATATCAAACCAAAGTCCTACTTATATAGTAGATGACCCTCTCTTTTCCTGTGTCATCATGTTGTGCCAAGAGTACACCTAATGCTGATCCTATCACTGAGATATATAGAAGCAATGGTCTACCTTATACTGGTGGTACCAATATAGGAGACTTAAGAAGGTATTCTTTGAATATCTAAAATTCCTGTTCGCATTGCTCTGTCCATATGAATTTGATATCTTTATGCAATAGATGTTGGAATGGGTGGCACTTGTCTGCCAGTTGAGCTATGAAGCATCTGATCGATTGGAGCCTTCCTTGTAACCCTCTTAGTTGTCTCAGGTTTGATGGTGGAGGCATGTCCAATATTTCTTTGACCTTTTTTGGATCCACTTTGATTCCTCTATGTGATACTATGAACCCCAGTAATTTTCCCGTTGTGACACTGAATGCACACTTTTTTGGGTTTAGACGGACTTTGAATTCCTACATTCTATCAAAGATGGGTCCCAAAACCTGTAGATGATCCTTTCAAAGTATTTATTTGGCTAGTATGTCATCCACATAGTCTTCCATTGTCTTGTGGATGAGATCATGAAATATAGTCGTCATAGCCCTTTGATATGTCGCTCCGACATTCTTTAGACCAAATGGCATGACATTCCAACAATATGTTCCCCAAGGACATGTGAAAGCTATTTTGTGTTGGTCCTCTGGCATGATCCTTATTTTATTGTAACCTAAAAAGCCATCCATAAGTGATATCATTTGATGTCCGACAGTTAGGTCTACTATCATATCAATGTTTGGTAAAGGAAAGTCATCCTTGTGACATGCTATGTTGAGATCCCTGAAGTCTGTGCAAATTTGTATCTGACCACTGTGCTTTGTAACTGGTACCAAATTAGATATCTAGTCCACATATGGTATAGGTCTGATGAACTTAGCATCCAGAAGCTTTTTCAATTCGGCTTTGACTAGCAATGCAACGTGGGGGTACATCTTTCTTAGCTTTTGCTTGATAGGTTTGGCATTGGGTAGCAATGGGAGATGGTGTAACACTAACTCTGGATCAAATCCTGGCATATCCGAGTAGGACCATGTGAAATTGATCATTGTTTCCTTGAAGAAACAGATGAACTGTTCTCTCTCCTCATGGGTGAGTGATTTCGCCAAGTATATGTTCCTTGGGTTCTTTTCATCCCCCAAGTTGATTTCCTCTATTTCTTCTGCTAATAATGCTGATTTCTCCTCTATTAAGGGGAGGAGTTCTTTCTTTCCATCTTCTAGCACCTCAGTGAGGTTTTTGCTAGAAGATACGTCTTCTTTTAGTTTTTTATTCTTTTGTTCTTTTTTCTTTTGTGGACTGGAAAGAGGAGCTTCCTCCCTGAAATATGCTGCTCTGTCTAGGTTAATGGAGAAGCCTACCTTGTGATCTCCTAATGAAATGCCTTCCCTTAGTCCCATGAAATGAATATTGCCTCATCATTCTTGAAGACATCTAGATCAGGTGGTCCTTGTTGATCCCATTCTATAAGCTCAGGGTGTACAAGACATACACTTTCACGATTATTTGGCTCTAGTTGACTGAAAGGGACCGCTGATATGGTGCCTAAAAAATTGGACTGTGATGTGGATGCACCACTTGAGGTCTGGTAGATGACATGTTTGTCTATACAGGGTTTTTTGGTGATGGTCAGTTGGTCAAATAGGTCTGCTATATTTATGTTAATGTCGGCCAGAGGGCAAAAATATGGGATTGACGGTTCAAAGTTGTGAAGGGATCTCCACTCATACTCGTGGGAGTCAGTCTCAATAGAACATTTGTCCAATGTCTCACTTCCTTGGTTATCATTGATTTCTATGTGTAGGTTTATTTCAGATTGTGTGGTTCCCTCTTTGGTGGGCAACAACTGTGCTAATATGTTGCTTATTAGGACATGCTCTGTGTTGTGCCCCCGTTGCATCTTTTCTATTTTCTCTCAATTGACTTGAATATCTTGGATCATAGGACTAGTGCTTTGTTGTCCATAGCCCAATCCTCTCGTATTTCTCTGGGTTGGTGGGAGAGGCAACTCATATATGCCTTGCTGTCTTGCCCCCAGCCCAATTGTACCATCATACCCAAATCTTTGTATCATTGTGTAACTGTTACCATAGTTTGACAAGGGTAGTGGTGTTCAAATTGTCTCAGGGGTATCTTGGTATAACCAGGTATTGATGTCTTGTTCAAAAGGATTTTCTTCCACTATGTCTCCCCATCATACAAAGGTTGTGGGCGGACATCTGAATAGAATCAGCTGCGGAGTTTATGTTGCAATAATAGGTTGTGGCATGCCATGATTTCTTGGGATTTGAGGCATGTGCATGATGGTAAAAGCCTCTTCATATTTGTATTCACCATAGCCCTTATCCATGATGGATATCTTTCCTGCTTTCTGTGTGATATCTTTAAGATTTGAATCTGAAGAGGATAAGATGCTTGCATCTTGTTTAATGTCTATCTTTCCTGTTGCTCATGTGACATCCTTGGGATTCAAATCTGAAGAGGATGGGATGCTTGCATCTTGGTTTGATGGTATGGTGCAGGAGCACACCTAACTCAAACCCCTAGATCCTTATTTCTGGCATGTACCGACTCTAGCCAAGTCAGGAGAGTGTGTGTGGACCTTAGAAGGTCATTTATTTATTTTTCCCTAAGATGGATATGACTAGGTCAATCCATGTCTAGATAGGTTTCTTAGTTGGTTTCCTTTAGTTGTGTGTGTGTGTGAGGTAGTTGGTAAGCCTCTGGAAATGCAACCAAGGCATCAGGAACTTTGGATAAGCTACTTGGGATCACTGGAACTTGACATACACTGGTGCCTAGCAACTTGGCCTACATTGCCTAGCAACTTGGCCTACATTACCTAGCAAATCAGCCTACATATGCCTAGAAACTTGGCCTACATTGCCTAGCAGCTCAGCCTACATTTGTGCCTAGTAGCTCGGCCTACATTTGTGCCTAGTAGCTTGGCCAACATTGGAGCTTGGCTTTCTTTACTGTTGCTAAACAATATGTAGTCGTAACGGCTTGTGAAAAGTGGATCTTGTCTTTTATGGACAGTATCGTTAGTGTAACGGTTCCTGAAGAGATTCTTGTGAAGTAGTGGACTGTTAGGGTTGTTTCCTATGAGAGGATGGTTACTAATAACATCTAGAGCATTCATTTAAGAGATCTAGAGAGAGTAGAGATTGAAGAAAAGAGAAGCTATAAGAAATCACAGAGTTGCAGATTATTGTACTATTTTGTTTTGTTTCCAGTAATGAGAAGTTACAGATAGTGTGTTTAGTGGATATCAAACTTCTTTGTTCATTTTGCATGCAAGTAGATTTGTTACTTTATTTTCTATTTTGTAAGTTTTTAGTTCTTTACCCGTTCTGGGTTGTAAACAGTAATGGCCCCTTGAGATTCCTGAATCCATGGTGAGAATCATATGTGGGGATGGAACTCGAGAGGAGCCCTTGTACATAGTTTCCTTTTTGTTTTCTATAAGAGAAGCAACAAAAAAGAGTCTGGAGATCTTACCCTAGGCGAGATTGGTAATAGTCTGGCTAGGAAAGGGAATGAGAACAATATTCTGAAAACATTGGCTGAATGAATCTATTTGTGTAGGTTCAGTAAGGAGGAGATGAAAAGCATTCTGATGAGGATTGAGTCTTGAAGAGGAGGTAAATTTGAAAGTGACTTACCTTAGTTTGGGGTTGTGAACACCCTAAGGGATCTAGCAAAAAGATCTCAGAACAGAGCCAAGCTGGTTCTGTAGTAGCAACAAGACTTCTGTCCATATCAGATTGGTATCAGAGCCCTAAAATATTTGGGAATGTGTTATTTGGATGTTATCTTTAGAAACTTTTGTCAACTCATCCAAGATGGTGACCAATGTGGAAATCACAAAAGATGTTGAAGAGAAAAAGGAGGAGAATAGACTCCTGAAGGAACAGTTAGCTGAAATGGCGACTAAGTTGGAAGAAGTACAGCTTAGGACTACAACAGTCAGTGACTGAATGAGAGAAGCTGATGGAAAGGATAAAGTAGTGGTAGAGGAATACATTACTCCAGAGCCAGACTTTGCGCTTCAAGAAGATCCATTCTTGAAAGCATTGAAGGCAATGAGTGTTAAGTCCTTAGAAGGTGTGCCTCTATTTAGTGGCAAGATGGAACCAGAATTAATCATGGAATGGATAGAAGGTCTTGAAAATCACTTTGACTGTGATAATGTGACCGAAGCTCAAAAAGTAAGAATAGCCAAGACAAGGTTGAGAGGAACTGCTCTTACTTGGTGGAATTTTTTCCAAGATGAGAGGGAAAAAGAAGGAAAGAACCCCATAACCAAATGGAAAGGTATAGTAGCCAAGATGAAGGAAAATTATCTTCCTAATGATTATGAAGTGCAGTTGCACAAAAAGAGATAGAATCTGAGACAAAAATATTTAGAAGTCAGTTCCTACACCGAAGAATTTCAGAAGCTATGCGTAAGGTCGCATGTGATGGAAGAAGAAAGCCCGAAAGTGGCTAGGTACTTGAATGGACTCAAGTTGAGTATCCAAGAGGAAATTAGTCTCTTAAACCCCAAGAATATACACTAAAGTTACCAGCTAGCCCTCAAGGTGGAGGAAAAATTCAAGAAGAAGCAAGATTCAAATAGCAGAGGAAGAGGAAGAGACAAAAAAGGTCATAGAGGAGGATATGTAGGAAGAAATAAGAGTGAGCCCAAACACATTGAGAATCAAGGAGAATCCAGTAACACAAGAGGTGGTTATAACCGTAGAAGAGGTTCAAATAGTAGTTCAAGATGAAGAACTAATAACCAAGGAAGAGGATCTTACTTCTCTTCAATGAAGTGTTACAACTGTCAGCAATTTGGACATCCTGCATATCGGTGTCCTGAAAAAGGTTCTACTTCTCAAGGAGGTGGGAAAAT
>MU226708.1:860946-871572 GCA_018584345.1 Thuja plicata
TCAAAATTCAGTCCTTAATAGAAGAAGGAGAGATGAAGACATCAAGTCCAAGTGTGCTCATGGTTGGTGAGAAGGAGTTCTTGAAGACTCTAGAAGAAGGAGAAGGAGTTGGTTTTTCTTTAGTATTAAAGCCAAAAGATGAAGCTGTTGTCAAGAAATCAGAGATACAAAAGGAGGTAAAATAAATACTGGAAGAGTATAAGGATATTGTGAATGATGACCAGCCCACTCCCCTACCTCCTAAGAGGCTTGTTAGCCACAAAATTGACTTCATACTAGGAGATACCTTACCCAACAAAGCTTCCTATAAGATGACCCCTCAACAGAATGAGGAAATAGCCAAGCAAATCAGAGGGTTATTAGACCAAGGCCTAATTAGAAAGAGCATAAGCCCATGTGCAGTCCCTACTATTTTAGCACCTAAGAAAGGAGGAGCTTGGAGAATTTGTACTGATTCTAGAGCCATAAATAGAATTACCATTAGGTATAGGTTCCCAATACCTAGAATTGAAGACCTAATGAACTATTTAGGGGAGGAAAAGTACTTCAGTAAGATCGATCTTAAGAGCGGCTACCACAAAATAAGAATTAATGAAGGAGATGAATGGAAGACAACCTTCAAAACTACAGAAGGTTTGTATGAATGACTTGTAATGCCATTTGGTTTGTCTAATTCTACCTCAACTTTTATGAGGTTGATGAATGAGGTATTGGTAGAATGCATTGGTAAGTTTGTTGTTGTCTACCTAGATGAAATTTTAGTTTTTAGAAGAACTAAGGAGGAGCATATTAGGCATTTGAAAATTGTTTTCAAGAAATTGCATGATGAAAAGCTAATGATCAACTTGGAGAAGTGTGACTTCATGAAGCAGGAGCTGGTATATCTCAATTTTGTTTTGTCACAGGGTAACCTCAAAATGGACCAAGAAAAGGTGGATGCCATTCTAACTTGGCCTACTCCCAAGGCTACCACTGAGGTGAGAAGTTTCCATGGTTTAGCTCAGTATTATAGAAAGTTCATTAGATATTTTAGTGGAATTTGTGCACCTATGTTAGACACCATTAAAGGTGGGATGAAGATAAAGTTTCAATGGACACCACAAATAGACAAAGGGTTTGAAACACTCAAGGAGAAGATAGAAGAGTTGCCTACTCTAGTTATTCCAAGCTTTGATAAGCTTTTTACAGTAGAATGTGATGCAATTAATGTGGCCATTGGGGCTGTTATAACCCAAGAAGGAAGACCAATAGCTTTCCATAGTGAGAAGCTAAATGATGCAAAGAAGAAGTACTCTTCTTATGACTTAGAGTTGTATGCTCTAGTCCAAGCACTCAAGAAGTGGAAGCACTACTTTATGCCAAAGGAGTTCATAGTATATACTGATAATCAAGCTCTCAGCTTCCTTAACTCTCAAGATAAACTTAGCAGAAAACACATGAAGTGGGTGGAGTATCTACAAGCCTACACTTTCAATATCAAGCATAAAAAGGGAGTACAAAATAAGGTTGCTGATGCATTGAGTAGAAGGCTGCTCATAGTCCAAGAAGTTCAGCTACAAAGCATAGGTATTGATATCTTCAAAGACCTATATGCTGAAGATGAAGATTTTGCCCAAATCTACAAGGTATGCAAGGAGTTTAAGAACAACTTTCATGGTGAGTTTTCTGAATATACTTTGCAGAATGATTTTTTATTTAAAGGAGGTTAACTTTGTGTTCCTAAAGGGTCTATGAGAGAGAATTTGATTTAGGAAAAGCATAATGGAGCACCTAGTGGTCATTTTGGAGTCTATAAAACTCAAGAGCTAGTCACTAGGTTCTATTTTTGGCCTAGAATGAATAGAGATGTTAGACAATATGTTGAGAGTTGTGTAGTGTGTCAAAAAGCAAAGGGAACATCTTCTAATGCAGGTCTTTATCAGCCACTTCCAATCCAAACTAGACCATGGGAATGCATAAGCATGGATTTTGTAGTTGGTTTGCCAAGAACAAGGCAGGGATATGACAGTATTTTTTTTTGTAGACAGATTTAGTAAGATGGCACATTTTATACCTTGCAAGACTATTCATGATGCTTGTAACATTGCTCAGCTATTTTTTAGTGGAGTGGTGAGGATACATGGACTCCCACTTAGTATTGTTTCAGATAGAGACAACAAATTCATGAGCCATTTTTGGAAGACCTTATGGCAAAAGCCTGGCACTAACTTGTCTTTTGGATCTTCCTACCATCCACAGACAGATGGCCAAATAGAGGTAGTCAATAGGAGTCTTGGTAACTTACTAAGATGCCTCACAAAGGAGTATGGTCAAGCATGGGACCAACTCGTTAGACAAGCTGAATATGCATATAATGATACAATGAACAGATCAACTGGTAAGAGTCCTTTTGAAATTGTTTATGGTTTTCACCCAAGAGGAATTTTTGAGCTTAGAGAATTGAAGGAAGGAATGCATGGTAGTGGACATGCTGAGGAATTTTCTCATTCAATGAGGGAAGTACATGAAAGTGTGAGAGAGAATTTGATTGAGAATGCTGAAAAGGTAAAGCAAAAGGTGGATGCAAAAAAGAGGGATGTTCAGTTTAAGATTGGAGACTTTGTGATGGTACACTTGAACAAACATAGGCTGCAAAAAGGTGTTCCTCACAAGCTACAAATGAAGAGGCTAGGTCCATGTAAGATACTTGCAAAGTATGGAAACAATGCCTACAAGGTGGAGCTTCCTGAAGACATTGGGTTGTCACTGGTTTTCAACATTGCAGATTTGATAGAATACAAAGGACCAATTCAAGATGCTGATCATAACCTTCAAGAGGTAATAAAAGAGGTAAAAGATCTAAAATTAGCCCCTACTCCATCTATGACAACTAAAAAGATACTAGACTCAAGGGTCTACAAGAATACTAGGAGTAGAGACTATATGGAGCACCTTGTCAAATGGCATGGAAAAGAAGAAGTTGATGCTACTTGGATAAGAGAAACAAACTTCAAGAGGTTGGGAATTGATCCAAACATCAAAGAGAAGAGATTTCCACAATCCATGTTAGTAACAAGTTAACAATTTCTGGATTTGATTGTGTTATGAATTTTTTTCATCAACGTTTCGAATCACACTTCGTGATCTATCAGCAGGATGAGCAATAAGAGAGCACAGGAAAAAATTGTTAACTTGTTGATCCAAACATGCTAAATCCAAGGATGGATTAACCTTTCTTTTGTCTGAGGAAGTATGGTGCAGGAGCACACCTAACTCAAGCCCCTAGCTCCTTATTTTTGGCATGTACTGACTCTATCCAAGTCGGGAGAGTGTGTGTGAACCTTAGAAGGTTATTTGTTTATTTTTCCCTAAGATGGATATGACTAGGTCAATCCATGTCTAGATAGGTTGCTTAGCTGGTTTCCTTTAGTTGTGTGTGTGTGTGTGAGGTAGTTGGTAAGCCTCTAGAAATCCAACCAAGGCATCAGGAACTTTGGATAAGCTGCTTGGGATCACTGGCACTCGACATACACTGGTGCCTAGCAACTCGGCCTACATTGCCTAGCTACTCGGCCTACATTTCCTAGCAACTCGACCTACATATGCCTAGCAACTCAGCCTACATTGCCTAGCAGCTTAGCCTACATTTGTACCTAGCAACTCAGCCTACATTTGTGCCTAGCAGCTCAACCTACATTTGTGCCTAGTAGCTCAGCCAACACTGGAGCTTGGCTTTCTTTACTGTTGCTCGGCAATATGCAGTCGTAACAGCCCGTGAAAAGTGAATCTTGTCTTTTATGGATAGTATGGTTAGTGTAACAGTTCCTAAAGAGATTCTTGTGAAGGAGTGGACCATTAGGGTTGTTTCCTATGAGAGGATGGTTACTAATAAAATCTAGAGCATTCATTTAAGAGATCTAGAGAGAGTAGAGATTAAAGAAAAGAGAAGCTACAAGAAATCACAGAGTTGCAGATTATTGTACTGTTTTGTTTTGTTTCCAGTAATGAGAAGTTGTAGAGAGTGTGTTTAGTGGATATCAAACTTCTTTGTTCATTTTGCATGCAAGTAGATTAGTTACTTTATTTTCTATTTTGTAAGTTTTTAGTTCTTCACCCGTTCAGGGTTGTAAATAGTAATGGCCCCTCGAGATTCCTAAATCCATGGTGAGAATCATGTGTGGGGATGGAACTCGAGAGGAGCCCTTGTATATAGTTTCCTTTTTGTTTTCTGTAGGAGAAGCAACAGAAAAGAGTCTAGAGATCTTACCCTAGGCGAGCTTGGTAATAGTCCATCTAGGGAAGGGAATGAGAATGATGTTCTGAAAACATTGGCTGAATGAATCTATTTGTGTAGGTTCAGTAAGGAGGAGATGAAAAGCGTTTTGATGGGGACTGAGTATTGAAGAGGAGGTAAATTTGAGAGTGAATTACCTTAGTTTGCGGTTTTGAACACCCTAAGGGATCTAGGAAAAAGATATCAGAATAGAGGCAAGCTGGTTTTGTAGTAGCAACAAGACTTATGTCCACATCATGTTACCTGGTTATCAGTGCTGATTTGGATCGCATTACAATATTGGAAGGGAGTGGGATCTCCCTCTATGATGATATCCTCTCCCTTGTGAGGGAACTTGATGCATTGATTGTATGTCCAAGGCACAACTTGCATTTCATGTATCCAAGGTCTCCCTAGTAACATGTTGTATCCCAACTCAAGGTCTAAGATTTGGAAGGGTGTGTTTTTGACCACAGGACCAATGCACACATGTAGAATGATAATACCCTTAGAGGACCTTTCCTCTTCATCATAAGCTCTGATATTTATCCTCCTTGTGATATCAATGCTTGATTCTGAATAGCCCAGTTGATTGATTAACTTTAGAGTACAAATGTTTAACCCAGGTCCACCATTAACATGGACCCTATGAATAGCACTTTTGTGGACCTGGACAAGTAAGTGCAGAGGATCATTATGCAGGGGTTTATGCGGTGACACATCATGGTCTGTGAATGTGGCATGTTTGTTAGCTACTATATGGTTGACCATAGTTTGGAATCTCTCAGGTGTTATGTCCCTTGGGAGAGCTACATTTTGAAGTGCTTGGTCAAGTGCCATTTTATGCTACGGAGATATGCGCAATAGGTCAAACATGGAGATCTGGGTAGGTGTGCACTTTAGTTGGTCCACTATGCTTGTTTGTGGATTCAAGTTTGCTATAGGATTGTCCAATGTAGTAGTTGAGGATGGTACTCCTGGCAAGATGACTCTGGCGTGATGTGTTGTTACAGCACAATTGTTACCTTGGTCTTTGATAGTGATTGTAGCCACATGACTATCTGAAGGATTGAGGCAATTGATAACATTATCACTGTTGGCATATGTATAGTTAACTTGTTTTGTTTGTCCACCAGACCCGGAGGCTTTTCCATTGTTGTGATCATGAAAGGTATCATTGAATATAGTGTGATTAGTTGTGCCTTGGGTTTGAGTATTTGTCCCATCAATGATCCCTATGTCAATCAGATCTTGGATAGCGTGTTTCAATCAGTAATAGTTAGCTGTTTTGTGCCCTTTCACTTGATGAAATTCGCAAAAATCTTTGTCATTATACCACCTTGGTTTGTTTTCATCTTGTTCAAAGTCTCTAATTTCTGGGAGAGTGATAGTGTTTGATTGTATCAACTTGCGTAAAGCTGATTCTATCAGCTCTCCTAATGGTGTGAAATCTTGTTGTTGGAATTGAAACCATGGTCTGCGTTGATTCTATTGTTAACTGTTTGACATAGCAGCCACTTGTACAGGGGGAGGTTGGTTTTGGGTATATGCTTGTTGAGTGGGCCCTATGGGTTTTTGGTTTGCCACAGGTGCACCTTGCAGTGACACCTTGGGTTGTGCATAGTTGATTGTCTTCACATCAATGACACCATCGCTAGTGACATTTTGGTTTTTGTTCCACCACTTAGCTTTGTCTGTTGCATTTTTGTTTGTATTCATTTGTGTGGGATCTGTAAGGATTCCTTGTTTGACTAAGTTCCGCTCACAACGAAATCCTCTTTCGATGAGTTGTGTGACGTTCAGAGCTAACTGTAACTCTATTGTGAATGACATGTCTGGAATTAGATTGTTAACAAACATGACTATTAAGTCTTGTTCGGGCACATCATATGTTATGCGGTTTTCTGTATTCCTCCATCTATGTAGGAATTTAACAAAATACTCTCCATCCTTCTATTTAATTTCGTAAAGGTCTTTGATGCTGACCTTGTGTTTGATGTTATGATGGAAGTGAGCTATGCAATTTTTAGACAATTCTCCCCAAGACTGAATGCCACGAGGTAGATTTGAGAACCATTCCATTACTAGTCTGGCCAAGCTTTGTGGGAACAGTCGTATTAGATATGTCTCATCATGAGTGACTTCAATGCAACTATGTTCAATAGGGTTCATAGTGCCCCTATATTTGTCAAATTTTGGTACTGAGAAGTGGTTTGGGAATGGAGACATGTGAAGAGAATGGTCAAAGGGGTATGGGTATAAATCCTTTGCGGTATAGGATTTAGTTTGCCCCTGATTTTGCATATCCATTATTTGGGTTTGAAGGGTTTGCATCTGTTGCATCAACATGTCTGTTTGATATTGAGGATGCTATGCATCTGTTTCCCTTGAGTAGGAACATAGGATTTCATCCTAGGGACTTGATATTGATTCCCCACCGAGTGATTTGTAATTGGAGGGACATGAGTAACACATGGTGGGTTTTGATGCATTTGCTATTGTGATTGAAAATGGGGTTGATACTACTGGGGTTGGTATTGCTGCTGCTAAGGTTGGGTTTGAAAATGGGTTTGATGTCGCTGACATTGGATTTGAGGCAAATGAAGCTTGGGTTGCTGTTGCGGGGGTTGGAAATGAGGCAAATGAAGCTGGGGTTGATGTTGTAGGGGTTGGTTTTGAGGCAACTAAAGCTGGGGTTGCTATTGTGGGGGTTGAAACTGAGGCAATTGAAGCTAGGGTTGCTGTTACGGAGGTTGGATTGGTGTCAGAATGGGCAAAGATGTAGCTTTGGGCAGGCCTTGACTGTAAGTCATTCTTGCAGAGATTGATCCCTGCGGGCATGATGTGTTGATCCCAAGACTAGTGTGAATTGATTATAGCAGCGGCATAGTTTCAGAACAGGTGGTGTTTAGTGGGATGGAGGGTATAGCATGAGAGATTGATTTCCATGAGACCGAAGGTGGAGGCATACTAGTGACCCTAGCTGCACTTAGTTGCGAGCCTGTCATGCTTTGAGTAGAAGATGTGCTAGCCTGGGTCAGGTCATTGGTTTGACTGGATACAGTCTGTGTCGATGTGGGTAAAACCAATGGTGGAAATATTTGAGACACAATGGGTAGTGTGTGAGGAGTTTGAGTAGTGTTTTAACCTGCGAGAGGGTTTTTGGGCCATATAGTTGATACACTGAATTCAGCGGGGAGTTTGACTCCCTTCTTTATTAACATGGCCAAGTAACATTCAGGGTTCCTCTCTACAACAATGTCAAATACTTTGGTGGAGTAAGCATCTTGCTCCACATCTTCAAGTTCTTCTTCTGTGATATCTTGGAAAAAGGTTGCCCCACGGGGTTCTTCAATGAATAGAGAAGAACTGGTGTTCATGAAGGGATCATTCTCTTGCTCTGTTTCCCAAGTGGGGAAACGGTTGATATATGACTCATCAGGTTGAGTTCTAGCCTTAGACCTTGTGTAAGGTTCTCCATAAGGTGTTTGAGACATAGTGCGGTCCAGGTTTTGTAACTAAAACAAGTGATATAAAGCAAACAAGGAAGAAGATCCTTTTTGAGGAAGTCCGAGTTATGTTTTGGAAAAAGGTAATTCTAAGGACAGATTTTTATATAACTTGATCTCAAAGTGGTGATAAAAAAGATAAGATTTTCTGACCTTTTCCTTGGACAAAGTCACTTTGATAAAGATGATGATGTTTGATATGATGAGATCAAGGTATTTTGAGTCTAAGCTTTTGAACTAACAATGTTTTTGACAATAATCGTGCTTTTACAGAGAAAGGGTAATCTTTAATTTTTAGAGATTCACATAATGTTCTTCACATTTTCCTGGGATAGACACTAGTTTTGGACACCAAATGAAGAATTCTTTCAAGGTTTTAGGTCAAAATAGGAATATAGTATATCTAGTCAATTGCGGTACAATTTTACCGATTGTGGTAAAATAACTGGTTGATTGTGGTAGTTTATCACCAATTGTGGTAATTAACACAACAATAGCGGAAATAAACAAGTCTAATGCAGAAAACTTCCTTCAATTGTGGCACAATGCAGACAATTGTGGTAAATGAGGAACAGTCTAAAAAAGACTAGAGGAAAAGTATCATTGCTTGATATTTTTGAATTTTTTGGAACAATGCTTCTGATTTGCAAGATAGTTGACGTTGACAACCCTAGACTTTAACATGTTTGACTCATTTTGATAGTTTGGATGTTTTGTTTTGCATTTTCAGAAACTGGTCAAAGGAACAAGCACAATAAAAACTGTGTTTTGAAGAATGAAGACTGAAATTGTGTATGTTCTACAACTTTTTGAAGTTGCAAGGTTATCACAAGGTCTCAACAATGAACAATCAGATTAATCTAGGTCAATGTATTCGGAATAAAATGTTATAGGCCCAATGCTTGAATGTCTGTTAGCTCACACAACAATTGTCACAAGTGAAGATCTCTTTCACTACACAAATACCGTGGGACACATATGTTGGGAATCTTGGGGGGAAATTCTACAACCCCTTGCACTATAATAAGGTATTTGTTTGGAGGTCAAATGGGTTGGCCTCTAATTAATCAAGGTTGTAGTAAGGGTATGTGGCATCTCTCCAATTAGTTTGTATGTGCGTGACTCACTTAAGAGCCTAGTTGACCACGTTGGCTCCTTAGGGATATTCACCCGATCCAGATTATTATCAACATGCCTCGCCTGAGCTTGGCTAGATAAGATAGAACTTTGGTTAGCACCTTGTTTATATACCAATTAGAAGGATTACCAGTTTAAGGTCATCTTCCGAGGAAGAAGCACATTCCCCGGATAGGCCTTTCTAAAAAAGTAAAGGTTTATAATCTAACAGTTTGTGCAAATGCACCCAAAACTCAAGACACAAGGTAAATTGATTAAGCTCCGAAGTTTAAAGTGTGAACTAAGCTATACCACCATACAAGCACCAATGTTCAATTTAAGCCCAAAAGTAGGTGTTGATTTCTTGTTCAATTTTAATGCACCAAATTGAGAGATTTTTTTGCCTTTGTTCAGTTTTAATCCCCACGTCAATTTTAAGCCCAAATCCAAAATATGAGATGTGATATGTTTTGCAAGTACTATTCTTTTTAAACCCAAATCGACAAATGAATTCCTTTTAGTTTGCTTTGTTTAAACAGGTTAGTACCAAAAAGGATTATTTGTAAAATGAGAATATATGTAACTTTGAAATAATGAATGATGCTTACCAAAACTTACCCTTCTCTGTCCTCAGTGATTTGGTCCAACCCTGCACAGAAACCGAAAAAATGTCAAATTAGAAATAGATGGGCAGAAGATTTGGATCTGATATTGAAATATTTTTGTGATTGCAGAAAACTTCTGGCAACTGCGGTAAACTTCTATCAATTGTGGTAAAGCACTGACAACTGTGATGAAATGCTGTCGATTGCGGCACGGATCAGGCAACTACGGAAAAATTTGTTCAATTGTGGCATGGATCAGACAATTACGGAAAAGTACCCGAAGAAAGAAGATAGAAATAGATAGAATAATACTGTGAAAGCCTGCAATCAATTGTGGTATTAAACCAGTCGATTGCGGCACAATTTTTTTGATTGCGGTAAAATACCAGCAACTGTGAAATAATATAAATGTTGAAGAAAAGTCAGATTTTTAAATTTACGACTGTACAGTCGTGGTTGATCAATCTGGTTCTTCATCTACAAGAGATATTTTGGCATTTTGTTCACGTCGGGTTCACCAAAATGTGTGCCTCCTTCAGTCGTGATCCATGGATTCCCAAGCTTTCCAAAGGCAAGGGTCAGTAGCAAAGGTTTCCCAAATGATATAAACCAAATACACAATACTACTAAAATGAATAAGAATGAAACGTAATCAATAAAATGTACAAGAAAGAGAAAGGAAAACAAATGAATGCAAACCCCACGATGCTTGAAGCTTCTATTGTCTCTCTCTACTCCTTTTAAAACGCTGTTCTTGATGCTCAGTATTGGCGGGGCAGCGTCTATGACTTGAGAAGTGTCGAGAAGTTACTAATTGAAATGGGTGTGTGATTGCAAGATGGATTGAATGCTAGAACCAAACAAACAGAGTAATGGAACACAAGATCTAGAAAGCTTGGATCCTTCAAATGGTTATGAAGGGTTTATTATGGAATTGGTGATGAAATGAACGGTTGAGGTCAATCTCAGAGATAGGGAGATGAATGGTTGAGATTAAAAGGAACTGGAGAAGCCATAAGTGAACTCCACCTCTTCAATTGGTAAAGAGGAGATAGAGTTTGGTTGACTGAAGAGCTAATGGTGAGTTACCTTTTTGAACTCAAGAGGTGGGTGAAGTTACCCATGTGGACTGGAGAGATGGGTG
>MU226708.1:871721-937825 GCA_018584345.1 Thuja plicata
GGTAATTAATCAATTAAGGTTAATTAATTTAATAAAATTAATTATTTAATTAATTTTGGGAATTTGATTACATGATTTGGGGAATGAATTTAGAGGAAAATAGATGATTAATTAATGATTAAAAAACCATTAAGTAATAGATGAAAATTAGTGTTTTTAATGTAAAGTCGCAAGCCTGTCCATTTTCAGGTGTCTACAGAATTAAAGAAAGCTAATGAAGATGATAACAAGCTATTTTCATGGAATATGGTCACAAGGGAATCATTGATCAACACACTTTTTGAAGGTGAATTCACAAAAGTAAAAGACTTGGACTCTACACATGAGATTTGGACAAGATTGGAGGCACTATATGAAGGAGATACGTTTAACAAATAGGCAAAGTTACAAAACTGGAGGACAAAGATGGAATCAATGAAAAAGAGAGAAGATGAGAACATTAGGGAATATGGATAGAGAATTACTAAAGTGGTTACTGGCATTAGAAACTCTAGAGGTACTTACAGTGAGGAAGAAGTTGGATCCATTTCTCTGGATGGAAAGAACAATACTGACAATGTATTACTTGTTGATGGACTTAAGCATAATCTATTAAGTTTTGGGCAGTTAGTGGACAGAGGTTATCAATTTAATTTCAGTGATGCAAAATATTCTATCAGAAGTAAATCAGGAGACTTGATCACATCTAGTACTAAATCTAGAGGTAATGTATTTGAATTGAATACAACTAAAGCTTCTTGTTTTATTGCAAAGGTTGATGACAGTTGGTTATGGCACAAAATATTTTGTCATGTTAACTTTGATAACATTGTGAAGGCAAGTATGACTAATGTTGTAAGAGATCTACCTAAGATTGTGAAGCCATCTAACACTATGTGTAGAGAGTGTGTAATGGGGAAGCGAACAAGAAGCAATTTTAGAAGCCAATCTTATTTAGAAAAAGGGAAGTTAGATCTGGTGCATACAGATCTGTGTGGTTGTACAAGAACAAGATCTTATTATGGTGAAAGGTAATTTATAGTTTTTGTTGATGACATTTCTAGAATGATGTGGGTTACATATTTGAGAAAGAAATATGAAGCATTTGAAAAATTCAAGTTATTTAAAGACAAAGTTGAGAATGGATCTGGTTTGAAGATAAAATGTTTGAGATCAAATAGAGGTGGTGAGTTTACATCAGACTTAATACTTACTGTGAAGAACACGGAAATTAAAGATAGACATCAGCTCATAGGGCACCACAACAGAATGTGATAGTAGAGCGAAGAAACATAACTACATTAGATGTTGCAAGGACTATGCTACTAGAAGGAAATGTTTCACATGTTCATTAAAGAGAAGCTATTGGTACTGTTGTGTACACCTTGAACAAAATTTAGATCAGAGAAGGTACAAGTAAGATTCCTTATGAATTATGGTTTGATCATACACCTACTATAAAATATTTCATAATATTTGGAAGTAAATGTTATATCAAAAGAGATGACGAGATAGGGAAGTTTGATGCTAGAAGTGATGAAGGAATATTTCTTGGTTATTCTACTAAGAGAAAAACATATAAATGTTTCAATCTTAGATTGAGGAAGTTAATTGAAAGCGCCAATGTGAGGATAGATGAAAATTTTCAGATTCAAGAAAGAATATATGACGGTGGTCAGATTACAGAGATGAAAGAGGTAACTACTGAACCTAAAGAACCTTTGATGGTAGATAATGAGATTGAAGATGAATTAATTGAGGCTACTGAGACTTCGAAGACTCTAAGTTATGTTAAGAAGAATCATCCCAAAGATCAAAATATTGGTGATGTAAGTAAAGGTATGATGACTAGATCTAGAACTAGAGAGGAAATTTGTTTCATTTTTCAAGTTGAACCAAAAACTACTGATGAAGCTTGTAGAGATGACTCATGGACTAATGCTATGAAAGAATAAATTGAATAGATAAAGAAAAAAAATACTTGGGAATTGGTTCCAAGACCTAAGAACACAAATGTGATAGGAACTAAATGGGTTTTTAGGAATAAGATGGATGAGGAAGGAACAGTGCTAATAAACAAGGCTAGACTAGTTTGTAAGGGCTACTCACAACAAGAAGGCATAGACTATGAAGAAAAATTTGCTCCTATTGCTAGGTTGGAAGCTATGTGATTATTTCTTTCTTATGCTACACATAAAGACTATAAATTATATTAGATAGATGTGAAATCAACATTCTTTAATGGATATTTGGAAGAAGTTTACATTGAGCAACCTGATGGATTTCCTTTGATAGAAGATGAAGACATGGTTTGTAATTTGAAGAAAGCACTATATGGACTGAAATAAGCACCGAGAGCATGGTATGCAAGACTAGACAAGTATTCACTTCATCTTGGTTTCAAAAAAGGTAATGCAAACAATAATTTATATTTAAGATTTGATAAAGATGGAATCTTAATCATAGAAGTTTTTGTTGATGATATCATTTTTGGAGGCAATGATAAGATGAGTAAGAAATTATCTAAAGAAATGGAAAATGAATTTGAGATGTCAATGATTGGTGAAATGAAATTCTTTCTTGGTTTGGAAATCTATCAGAGTAAGAATGGTATTTTTATATCTCAGGCCAAGTATCTTAAGGAAATGTTGAAGAAGTTTGGAATGGAAGATTATAAACCTATTGGAACACCTATGGTGACTAGTTAGAAAGTGACTAGTAATGATGAGACTCAAATTTTTTTTTTGACAAACTAAAAATCTATGATTGGTTGTCTACAATATCTAACTCACACTAGACCAGATATTACCAATGTAGTTGGAATTGTGGCAAGATATTAGGTAGATCCTAAAGAGACATACTTTTCTACTGTGAAAAGAAATTTCAAATACTTGAAAGGAACACCAGAATATGGATTATGGTATGAACAATCAGATGACTTTATTTTATAGGTTTATAATGATGCTGATTGGGAAGGTAATGTGGATGATAGAAAAAGAACAAGTGGTGCTGTATTTTTCCTTGGAAAAAGGATGGTTTCTTGGTTAATTAAGAAACATGACTGTATTTCTCAATCTACTATTGAATCAGAGTATGTTGCTGCTGTAATAAATTACACACAAGTTGTTTGGATGAAACAAATGATGAAGGACATTGGAATCATTTTTGAAGAGCCAGTGGTTATCCATTGTGATAACACTAGCATAGTGAATATGTCAAAGAATCTTATAATGCATCCAAATACTAAACACATTTCTATTAAGTATCATTTCTTGAGGGAGAAGGTAGCAGAGAAAGAGATTAAACTAGAGTATATTAGCACAAACGAATAGATATCAGATATATTTACAAAACCTTTGCCAAAAGATACTTTTGAGTATCTCAGAAGCATGCTTGGGGTCAAAGCCCCTCCTTGTGAAAATTAATTGATGCAAGGTATGCATCATTCTAGTGGATATTCAGATTTATATCATTTTATGGAATTGATATATGGATCTACTCCTCAGGGGGAGTGATCACAAGAACACTATGGAGAACATTTGCATAATTTTGCACCTAGATGTTAGACATGAGGATTTGAAAAAGCTATACCTTACAAAAGATTATAGAAGACTTATGGCACCCTTTTCCATTGCTGCCAAAGGGGGAAAGATTATATGTGAAAATCCCTACTGTTTAAGGGAGATTTGTGTTGAGGATATTGAGAAGATAGTATTGAGAGAGAGTACTTTTTGGGTTGATGAATTTTCCCATATGTTGCCATCAATGCCAAAGGGGGAGATTTTTTGATGATATCATATTTGGTTACTACTCATGCTATTGATATTCATGTTTTGTCACTGATGTTAACATATGTTTCTGTGAAGAGAACATACTGGCTACTTGACTGATAGAAGTGTACATACATTGTATGGATGATTTAGAATGATCAAAGATAGGATTATGGAGATAGATGTGTGATGAACTTATTCCTAAGGTCACTTGAATTGAGGTTGAATATTGGTGATATTATGGATGATTTAGTGAAGAATGGTTTCTGGATTGTGACAGAAATGCTTGACAGAGAAGGTCTCTGTATTTTGCATATATCTTACAGATGAAGATGTTTCAGTGTATGCGAGCTTATGGGATGACTAAGGATGCATTGATGAATGTTCATTACTGATTGATAGTTGGTATAGTAATGGTGGCATCAGCTATGGCATGTATTCTGGAGGAGACCTATTTTGGTGGTCAACTTCAGACATGTAGCGTGTATTATGAATTATGAGTGTGGATTGCGGATCTTGGAGTATAACTGATGGATTTTAATTGATGTTTACTTTTTATAGGTACCGTGTGTATCTTAGGAAGGGGTTAAACAATTATTTGTATATGGGGAAAGCCTAATTGGCCAACCTAATTAGTTGTTTGTGCATTTGGGAAAGATTAATTGGTTGACATAATGAATTATTATAATAGGGTATATATTAGTGATCTTTTCTTTTGGAAAGATGAGGTAGAGATTGAAAAGGCAGAGAAGTGTGAAAGCTGCAAGGCTTGTTTTGCTACTGGATGTAGAGCAGAGTTTTTGATAAAAATACTTCATGGGAACTGACCAAGAAAAGACAATTAATATCAGACAGTTCACTGGATTGTATATTTCTTATATAAACTTGTTTGGATTCTAAATCCTTGAGGGTGGATTTAACCTTCTTTGGGCAGTGTGCCTGGGTAGTGAGCCTACTACTTTTCTTGACTCCTTACAAGGCCTATCTTCTAACAGGGACTATGAGATATAATATTATAATAAGCTCCTAACAGGGCTAAATCCTTTAACAGGGATACTATACTCTCATTGAATTATTTGTTGGTGCTAATTCTTACCGGGGTTTTACCTTTAGCATGGTTTCCTTGACAACAAGTATTGTGTTATTGTTTTGGCATTTATTGTATTATCATTTGCATTGTAGTTTTGGTTTATAAAGTATAAAGTTTAATATTCTATATCACAACTGATTCACCTCCCCTCTCATTTGTTCTTGTGGACAATTATTCCTAATAGAAGGATGTGTGATGACCTTATTCCTAAGGTCGCTTGACTTGAGGTTACATATTGGTGATGTTACAAATGATTTAGTGAAGACTAATTTTTGGACTGTGACATTGATATTTGATAGAGCAGGTCTCTGTGTTTTGGGTATATCTTACAGGAAAAGATGTTTTACGTATGAGAGGTTATGAGATGACAAAGGATAGATTGAGGAATTTTCATTGTTGATCAATTATTGTGAACATGTTGGTGACGTCAGCTGCGGTGTGTATTATGAAGGAGACCTATTTGGTGGCCACCTTCAGATATGTAGCGTGTATCATGGATTGTTAGCGTAGATTGCAGATTTTGGAGTATATCTGATGTATTATAATTGATGTTTACTTGTTATAGGTACCATGTGTATCTTAGCAAGGGGTTAAATAATTATTTGTATATCAGAAAGCCTTAAGTAGCCAACCTAATCAATTATTTGTATATTAGGAAAGCTTAATTGGTTGATCTAATCAATTATTGTACTAGGGTATATATGAGAGATCTTTTCTTTTGGAGAAGTGTGGTAGAGATTGAAAAGGTAGAGAAGTGTGAAATCTATAAGGCTTGTTTGACTGCTAGATGTAGAACAGAGTTTGTGATAAGAATACTTCAGTGGAACTGACCAAGAAAAGATAGTTGCTATCAGAAAATTCATTGGATTGCATATTTTCTATATACACTTGTTCAAATTGTTAATCCTTGAGGGTGGTCTTAACCTTCTTTGGGAAGTGTGTGTGAGAAGTGAGCCTACTATTACACTTGACTCCTAACACGGTCTGTCCTTTAACATGGACTATGTACTGTAATGTTGTAATAATCTCCTAACAGGGCTAAATCTTTTAACATGGATACTATACTCTTAGTACATCATTTGTGGGTGCTAATTCCCATCGGGGTTTTACCTTTAACATGGTTTCCTTGACAACAAGTATTGTTTCATTGTGTTGGCAATTATTGTATTATCATTTGCATTGAAGTTTTAGTTTATAAAGTTTAAAGTTTAATATTTTATATTACAACTAATTCACCCCCCTCTCAGTTCTACTTGTGGATTGTTATTCCTAACAGTACCTAGGCCATAAGATAAAAATGTTATTGGTACTAAATGGATTTTCAAAAACAAGTTGAATAAGAATGGAAAATTTATCAGAAACAAAGAAAGACTAGTTTGCAAAGGTTATGCACAAGAAGAAGGTATTGATTACAGAGAGAATTTTTCACTTCTTTCTAGATTGGAAGGAGTTAGAATACTTCTAGCTTATGCGGCTTACAAAGGATTCAAATTTTATCAAATGGATTTCAAATTTGCATTTTTGAATGGGATACTTGAAGAAGAAGTTTACATTGAGCAGCCTAAAGGATTCGTTAAGAGAAAAAATAAGAACAAGGTATGTAAATTACACAAAGCTCTTTATGGTTAGAAGCAAGCACCCTGAGTTGTTAGAATTATTTAGAATAACTAAGAAGGGGGGTGAATCAGTTATCCTCAGGTCTAGATGTACCAATGGAACTTTCAAACACTTTAACCAACTCAAATCAACTCAGTAATCCACTCAATCTCTATAGCATATAATCAATAACATAAAATTACAGTCCACTTTCCTAAAGTAATCAACTTGAAAAATATAAAACTCTTAACAATACAAAACATCAAATTAAATTCACACAAGTATGACACCAAGATTTAACTTGGAAATCTAATATTGGAAAAACCACCATTAACATGCTACCAATTTTTCTCTCTTCTGAAGTGAGCTCTGTGAGGATTCAACCCTGTTAAAGGTTACAATACACATTGTTAAATGTGACCTGGTTAAAGGATTTAATCATCCTGATAAAAGTGAGCCTCGCTAGAGAGCTTAGACCATTCCATTAGAATGTCACCTTGATTAAAGGATTTACAATATGACTATTAGGTCAACCTTGTTTAAATTATTTTGCAACTAATACAATGATTATAAAGTAATAGTAAATTGATCTGAAACATACAACTCACTTTGCAAATACTGATCCAATTATAGCTCAAATGCTAATTCACAGACTGGCCTCCATTGTCATTTCTATCACTCAGATCTTCTTGGAAATCCTTCTAGTAATCACCACTATTCAGTCCTTTACTTCTCTCTTTAGCCTTCTCTTTCTTTTGCTTAGATTTTAGAATCAATTGAATTAACCTCTCATCTTCACATAACCTACAATTAGGATAATCTTAACCTCTCTGATAAGGTAGCTAGATCTTTTACCCCTTAATCATCACTGTAGATCTTAGGGTTTGGTTAGATCCAATGAATCCTTCCAACATTTTGTTTCCATCTACATTGTATAATACATCCTAAAATTCCTTCTTGAATCCATACATAAAAATGGTTAAACATATATTAAATTCTCTTTTAATTCTCCACAATGATCATCCTAATCTTAAATATGCTTCACACATCCCAAGAAAATCAACTATGTCAGCTGAGATCTCAAATCTCCCTCAAACTGTCAAAATACTGACACTCAGTCATCACTATGTTCTTCCACTCGGTCATCACTAAATTACTCAAAAATTTACTGACACTCTGTAAATACTGATGCTTGATCAAAACTAAAATTTATTAGCACATATTGGGGCTCGATTGACACTCACATCACTCGACACAAACATAAGTTCCTTAATCTTCTGCTCTATTAGTTGGTCAAGACTAATCTTGTAGTCATCCAAAATTCACTTAGACTTAAGATAAACAACATATTACTTTTTCAAGGTGTAATCTCATCAAGTACCCATTGTAGATCCACATAACTCAACCATTTCGCAAGGTCTTCTTGCTATCTCTTCTTCTCAAATATTCTTCATCAATCAATTGATATGGAACTTTACAAGATAACAAATGTCTTACCAGTTAAGGTTTGACATCAATGGAAATATAACAATTGTTTCAATTATATTTTCCAACAATCTCCCTCTTTGGAATTGATGGAAAACAAATGCAAACAAACAATACATCCAAGGTTCCCAAACAATCAAAAGAGTATGTTCTCTATAAACATATTTTCATTAATGTCCTTAGCTTCATTAGGATTCTTTCCAATACAAATATTTCTCCCTCTTGGATAGATTTTGCTTTGTAGCTTATCTCTCTCATAGATTTATCTTCATGTTTTCATGTCTTAATCTCCATCTTTGACAAAAATACCAAAGACAAAAATCTTCATCATGTAGATATTTCCAAGTCAGGTTTATGAATTCTATGCTCCCTCTATCATCTTTCTTATGAATGATGAACATATTTTTCTTTACACTTCACAAGTTTAGGAAACTCCTAAAGTGTGACCACCTTTTGCATCAATCTGTTAGATATTCTATGTAATACATTTTATGCAACCACTCCATGTGATCTCAGTTATCCTCACCTAGGGGAATCACCCCTAATTTACCTCTTAGATACTCATGAGCATCCTTAGTAAATATATCTACCAATTGTTCCTTTGTATTTACAAATTCAAATCTTACTTCTTTGTCTTATGCCAACTCTCTCAAGTAATGATATTTGATAGAAATATGCTTGGTCTTTGTATGCATCACATGGTTCTTTGAAATATTAATAACACTAGTGTTATAAAAAAAATAACAACTAGTTCAGTGATTTCTTCCTTCATACCTTTCAACAATTGGTTGATCCACACCATGTTTGAACAATTAACTGCTGTTGCAACATATTCAGCTTCTGCTATAGATTGAAAAATAGAGTTTTGTTTCTTACTTGTCCAAGAGACTAATATCTTTCATAAAAAGAATGCACCTCCACTTGTACTCCTTATATCATCAATATTCCCTGCCCAATCCACATCTATGTAAAATTTTAGTTCAAACTTCTCATTCTTCTTGTAATATAATCCATAGCCCTTTGTTCCTTTCGGATATCTCAAAATCCTTTTCACTGCCATGATATGACTATCTTTAGGATTTGCAAAAAATCTCGCAACAATCCCAACTACTAATGCAATATCTGGTCTGGAATGAAAAACATATTGTAGTTTTCCAATCATTTATCTCTACAGGGTTTGATTCACTTCAGTTGTCTCATCAGTCTTTGATAGTTTCTATCCACTAGCCATGGGAGTACTTACAGGTCTAGAGTCCTCCATGCCAAAAAAATTCAGTATCTCCATGATATATTTAGATTGAGTAATGTAGATACCTTTCTTCATCTGATATACTTGTAAACCAACAAAGAATTTGATCTCTCCAAACATAGACATCTCAAATTTAGTTTCCATCTCTTTTGCAAATGTTTGGCATAAAGCATCCTATCCTCCAAATATGATATCATCAACAAATATTTCAGCCAACAATACCCCTTTACCTTTCTCAGACTTTAAGTACAAATTAATGTTGTCATTTGTCCTTGTAAATCCAATATTTACTAAGTAATTATGTAATCTCTCATACCATGCTCTGGGGGCTTGCTTTAATCCATACAACACTTTATGTAGCTTGCAGACCATATTCATCTTGTTTGAATAAAAAAATCCTTCATCTTGTTTAATGTATACTTCTTCTTCTAGTATTCCATTCAAAAATGCTGGTTTGACATCCATTTGATATACTTTGAATCCTCTGTAAGCTGCATAAGACAATAAAGTTCTAACTCCTTCCAATCTAGCAATTGGGGCAAATGAATCGCTATAGTTAATGCCTTCTTCTTGTGCATAACCTTTGCATACTAGTCTAGCCTTGTTTCTTGTAACTTCTCCATGTTCATTCAACTTATTTCTAAATACCCACTTGGTTCCAATAGCATTCTTGTCCTTTGGTCTAGGTACTAGTATCTAGGTTTTGTTCTTCTCTATTTTCTCAATCTCTTCATTCATGACCTGTATCCAATCTTTACTATCTAAAGGATCTTTCACTGATTTAGTCTCAAATTCACATAATAAGCATGTCTAATTTATCAAATTTCCTCTTTTCATGACCTTTGAA
Organism: Thuja plicata; assembly: GCA_018584345.1. Lineage (NCBI taxonomy): Eukaryota > Viridiplantae > Streptophyta > Pinopsida > Cupressales > Cupressaceae > Thuja > Thuja plicata. Next base: position 881,738 of record MU226708.1, read on the forward strand.
TCTTTATCTCCAATAATTTGATCTGGTTTATGATGTCTTCTTACATACTTTTCTGGTGTAGGCTCTAGTCTCCTTTTCTCTTGCTGTTCTTCATCACATTCATCATGAAAGTTAATTTTAGGCTCATTTTGTGTCTCTATTTCATTCTCAGATTACTTGACAATTACCTCATGATGCTCAACAATCTCTTTCTGTAACTCAACATTTTCTTTCTGTTGCTCGACAACATCATTATGTTGTTTAACAACTTCTTTTTCTGGTTTAGGAAAACTGTTGGGCTCTCCTTCATTCATGTAAAAAAAAGATCTGTAATCTTCAGGTTCTTGCTTGCATTTCACGTCATTCTTTTCTGCATATTCATCAATTGTAACATTTTCACTTTCCAAAAATTTGTTAGTGTTAGAATTCAAACACATACACTTTTCTCTTAGTGGAATAACCTAGGAATATGCCTTCACCACTCTTAGCATCAAGTTTTTCATTTCTATCATCCTTCAGGATATAAAATTTGCTCCCAAAAATTTTAAAATATTTTACATTAGGTGTATAACCATACCATAACTCATAAGGTGTAATATCAGTACCTTTCTTGACTTGTAATCGGTTCAAGGTATAGATTTTTTTTCTTATAGATTCTCTCAAGTACTTTTGTGCAACATTATTTTCTATCATCGGTGTTCTAGCATAATACATTATTGATCTATTCCTTCTCTAAGCTATGCCATTTTGTGGGGAGTCCTTGGAGTAGACATTTGTCTTTTAATTCCTCTATCACTGTAGAATAAGTTGAACTCATTAGATATAAACTCTCATCCTCTATCAGATCTCAGACATCTCAAGCTCTTACCTATCTCTTTTTCAACTTTTGCCAAATATTAATTAAAAAAATGAAAAGCATCAGATTTTTCTTTAAGAAACATACAGTCATCATTCTAGAGTAATCATCAACAAATAGTATGAAATATTTATCACCTCGGTAGCTTTGAACACCAGTAGGTTCACAAAGGTCAATATGAACCAATTCCAAAATATCATCAGAAGTATAGGTTTTTCTCTTAAAGCTAGAATTTGCCATTTTTCCCAACTGACATTGCTTACACATAACATTATCAGGTTTCTTCAATCTTGGTAACCCTCTTACTCTTTTCATCTTACTAATGTTTAAAAAATTGTCAAAGTTCACATGATATAAATGTTGGATTTATTGGAATGATGTACTGAGAGGGGAGAGGTGAATCAGTACCTCTAAAACTTTTTATGTGGTTGGCCCATTAACCTTTGAGTCATCAAATTTGTATATTCCTATCTATCTATTTTTCTTTCCTTATTTATGTGAAATCATAATATAATTTCTTTACATGTGTAAGCATTCAAGAAACATACATGAAAGTAAATAACACATTACACAAGATATGATATCATAGAAAACTCCTATTAGGAAGTAAAAACTGTGGTGGGGATGTCTACTCACAAAACCTCACTATCTGCAGATAAGAAGGGAGCCGGCTAAGGCTTACAATTTGATCACTTCTAATGATCTACCCTGTTAGGAGTATTAGAGTGGAGACCTGGTAGGATCTACTTCATTTGAAGCTTTAGCAACACTGTTAGGTGTGCACCTTGTTAAGAGATTTATCAAATAATTGTTAAGTCCACCTTCTACAAAAGGATTTCTAATGTGATGCACTTGTTAGAATGCAACTAAAATATAAATGTTGATCTGATAGTGTATGCAATCTCTAATTTTTGATAACATATCCTACAAAGCTTACAATGTATATGTAATCACCTTAAGTGATTTGAGTAATACCTCGTCTCTACTCGTCGGCAGCCTGTCTTTGTTCTTGATAGCTGATATAATATGTTTCTAAAATTTGCATGAATTCTCTTCTACTTAGATGCTCTCCATGGCTACAATTATTTATCAACTGATTACGAGCCTCTCCTATTACAAATTATTGAACATCTATTTATACTATTTTCTAGTTCTATTCTTGATTCACGCTTTTCAAATTAACTCTAGATCCAAGGTTTACAACTTGACCTTGATATTTAGTTAGTTATGTTTTAGATCCATTAGGATGCTTTAAAAAATTTACAATATGCTTGCTTGACCCTCAAGTAAAGTTTTAAAACAAATAAAACCTCTAAAAATATAATTACAATGTTTTATCAGACGTGTAAAGTCAGATCCACTTTTTGCAGGTTTTGTAACTGACTGTCGGTTCTGATGGCCAGGCTGCTTTTTCAGTCAGTCAGTTTTCTTTCATTCTTTTCTCTATCAGTTTTCTGCTCCGTCGGTGTCCCTTAATTGAACTGTTTGTCAAATTCCTGCCTTTTCTACTCTATCGGGGATGTTCCCAAAACTGTACCGTTGGTGATGCCTATATGCTTTTTTGTCGATTGAAATCTTGTCAGTGTTCATCGGGAAATTCTATACTTAGAATTTTCATGATAGACATTGTTATTTTGTCGGGTATGCTTTCTGTCTGTTGGTTATGCCTATATCGATGACCTTTATCGTGTTTTTACCTTTAAGTATACTAATGGAAAAACTTAATGTCATGAATCTCCCCCTTTGACATTAGTATCAAAAATTGATATGTGTAACATACTTGATGTATTAGTATGTACACCTGTGTATACTTATTCCTTAGTCATGAAATGACTCACCCTATGCATATGCTATGCTTGTTGTACATACATTATACATATCCTTATCTCCTTTTTTTTTTTTTTTTCTAAAGTAGTATATTGTGCATATGTACTATACATTCCTCCTTTTTTTATAATGAGGTCAAAGGTACTTACATCTTGCCAAAAATGTGAGAGTGTGAGGCTTTGATTTCCTTCATCATCTTCTCCCATTTCTCCTTCAAATTTTCAAGTGCCATGTGCTCAAGTGTTATCCTCACATGCATGTCATATATGCAGTCTACCACAGACATCTCTGGGGTTGAGATCAGATTTCTTGCATCTATTATGTGTTGTTGCAGAGTGGTGAGGTTTGGCAAAATGTGAGCCTATAGCTTGGTAACCTCATTTATGAATTGTGTCTCTGCATCCTATATCTCTTGTCTCAATATGTTTACCTCTATGGTCTTGTCATGATGCAGTTTTAGTGTGTTTGCATCAGAGGTTAAACTTACTGCACTAGCTGTTAGATCCGAATCTAGTTGGGACAACTTTTCACTATTTTCTTTTGTGAATTTTTCCAGTGTGCACAATTTTTGAACTAAGGTAACAACTTCAGCAATCATAGGTTCTAACTGACTTGCTAATTCAGAGAGCTTTACCTTGTTCTCTGCCACTTCTTGGCTGATCTTTTCAACCAAGTTATGTTGATATTTCATCTCTTCCCATTCTTCCATTGCCTTCTCTACATCTACATTTTGATTGGTGATGGCGTCAGTAAGAACTACAATTTTATCCATGACTGATATGCCATATTCAACTTTTGTATCAAAAACAAGTTGATATAGTATATCTATTGCTTTATCAAGTGCTTGGGCTTCCTTGTGTGCCTTTTTCATTTTCTCATGTATAGCTTTTCTTTGGCATATCACTCCAAAATTTTGAAGTGCTTCAGTATCTAAAGTAGATACATCCCACTTGGGTATCTCAATTACCTCATCAAGTGTTACTGCCAAGATGTCTTTCTTCATTACATTCTTCTTCTTCTTTGTCTGGGAGATAGATTGGTGTACTACCATTTGTAGACCTTGAGATTGGATCGATTTGGTAGGTGAAGGTCGAGAAGATGAAGCATCTTGTTGCTTCTGTTTAGAGTCTACTGGTTAGTTTTATGAATATGTCTCTTCATTGGCCTTGGGTGTATCAATAAATTTATCTTCCTTTTCTTTCATGCTCTCATCTTTCTTAACTTCTTCACTATTTTATTTCTCTTCATCCTTTCTCAATGTTTCATCTGTTTTAGTATCTTCTCCTTTTCCTTTTTCACTAGACACCTTCTGCTAATTGTCAGTTGCATCCTTCATCTCTGTATCTACATCTTTTTGAGTGTTTGATGCATCTTTATTTTCATCATTACCCATGTTCTTGGGTATATCATCATCTTTCTTAGATGATTTCTCCTGACTTGATTCAATATAAATAGATTGTATCAAAATTTTCATGTTGGTTGGTGTATTGACCTCTACAGTGCCAGTAGTTGTATCCTATCCATCCGTATTACCCTGTACAACATTGATATCTTCATCTTTTTGCACCTCTTATGCAGGGTCTTTTCCTGTAGTGTCATTGATGGTGTTATCCAACCATGTTTCATCATTGATATTGTCAGTTATGTTACCTTTTATTGTCAATTCTTCTTTGGTAACCTCTTCTTCATTACTCAAGTCAATATGAATTGGACTTGGTGGAATTTGGCTTTCCTCACTCTGAGTTTTGTCAAGAGTAGTGTCAGGCCATACTTCATCTACAACTTCAGTATGTTTGTGGCCTGTTGTTTCACTCTCTTCTTTGTCCAACTCCACTGATGAGTCATCTTTTGCATCCTTAATGATGATGCTTTCCTTCTCCGGGCTAGCTTCCTTAATGGGCTTGTTAAGTATCTTGCACCACTTTTTATTTTTGTCTTGATCCAGCTCAATTAGCTTCCCCTTGAGAAATTTGTATGCTCTCATTTTGGGTGAGAACTCCTTTTCATAATTTTTCATCATTTCACTTATTTCTTCCTTCTTTGAATCAGAAGGCATAAGAGTAACAAGTACTCTTTCTCTTATCTCTTTTTCCTGATGTAGTGCAAATGTCCATCTTGTAGATAATCTTCCTAATAGTTCCTTGGGAACGTCATATTCTGATAATTATAGTGGAAAATAAAGGTGTTTGCACATTTTAGCTATTATAGCTTCTTCAATTTTGTTTTGATCCTCTAGATCAAATTTTAACCATTTTCTAATGTTAGGATCAGAAATAGATGGTGATTCTGAAATGTTCTTACATATTTCATCAATGGTTTACGGAACCAAGGGTTCTTTTTCCTTTTGTATTTCTATGTCAGCTTCATCCATGGCTGAGTCATCTAGATCCTCTTTTGTTCTAACCCATTTCCTCCTTTTGGTATGTTTCTCCTTTGGTGAGACTAGTTTTCTCTTGTAGTTTCTCACTTTACCTTTCTTAAGTGGTGAAGGAGTTGGTTCCTTTGCAGTTTTGCTTCTTGTTCTTAAAGCGGCTATAGTTCTTGCTTTCTTAGGTGGAGGAGGAGGTGAATCTAACTATGTACTCTCTGAGTCATTCTTTTATGTTTCTTCACCAATAGGTGACTGACCCTCGGTTTGTTCCTCCTTTCCTTCTGTTTCCTCTTCACCTTCTTCAGTAACTGCAAATTTCTTGGTTAATTTTTTAACCATTTTTTTCTTCTTGTTTATAATTTTCTTAACAGTAAGATCTATCTTGATCTTTGGTTTGGCTTCTTCATAAGTGCCAAATCTTTCTTGCTTGTTGTCCACTAGTTCATTCAATAGTTCCTTGATGCACTTAGTAGCTTGTCCTATTTTGATCTCATATTCTAAATGTGATAGCCAGGACTTCCTAGGTACTACTGGTTTGATATAGGTAAAATCAGTATCTACCATAAAACATATATCCTCTATGTGTTCTTCTATCAAACTCTCAGGTATCCTAGTTCTTGCTTGCATCTTTTCTTTAAATCCTTTGAAATACTCATTCATTAGGTCATCAAGGTCTGATCCTAATGTATCTATATGCTCACATATATGTATGGTGACCGGTTTGCTTGTGTTCCATACTACTTTTCCTATGGAAGGAAAGTATTCTTGTAAGCACATGATTAGAGAACCAAACTAACAGGTGTTTGTCTTTGAAGATCTTATGGTGTTCATGTTCTCATCAAGTTGATTCAAAAAAATCTCTGCAAGATCCATCTTCTTTCCTAGTTTTATGATCTTGTAGGCTGTGCTCATATCAGTGCTCGCTATGTTGTTCATTTTGCTAGCCTGGAATATTTTGTATCCTACCACACATGCTCCAAACTTGAGTTCCTCATTAGTGATAGTGATGACCTTGAGACCTCTCTTGTCTGATTTTGCACCAGTTAGTTTTTCCACTTCCTTCAAGGATGGGTTCTTGTGAGATTGTGGCTTGTCTATTGTGGGATATCTAGTAACAACATGAATAACATATTTTATTATTCATTTTGGCTCATCAAGCCATAATTTATGGTTATGTATTCTACTAAGAACTATCTGTATCCATTCAGTTTTGAAAACCCTGGGAAAGTGTAATGCATTCATGAGACCTTACACTTCCAGATACTTGTGCTCTTCTTTTAGGTTTCCAGCTTCATCACATAGTGCCTTATAAGCATTGTTTAGGTCCAGATCTCCTAATTCGGAGATCTTTCAATGTGTATAGGACCTTAAATCCTCTACCAACAAAACCCTAGGTGGGATTCTAGAGAATGCTCCAGAATCACCAGGTTGTGATGCGATTTCTGGGTGTAACTTGTATTTAGGTTCAACACAAGTGCTGTTGCTGATAAGATTGATCATTTTCTTCTTATCCTCTTTCAATTTTTTAATTCTTGAAGTAGATTCCATCGTATTTGATATTTTAGGACTTTTTATAAATAGACAGTGCGATCGGTGATTATAGGTACTTACTGAATCTCTGTGATCACTTGTGAATCCTTTGAGTTGTGTTAAAATCTTGTTGAGGTTTCACTTCAATCTTCTCTTCAATCACTCTACTTAGGTCTTCTTGGTTGCTCAAAAATTGCAGGTGTGAAATGATTTCTTCTATCATGCTTTTATAAATTTTGTGCCCTAAGTTGTCATTAATGCCCAATAACTCATCGGTATACAAAGACTAAGTTCATTGGTTGAGGCATAAATAACATCTTCGGTGTAGGTGCAAAGTGTCGGGGTCGCTAGCAGCTTTGGTGACTTCACCAATGATTGTCAGTAAAATGGTGATGAAAAATTCTATCAGCTCAAGGATCACCAATTTCCGTCAGTCTACACTTAGCGACTTGGATTTTGTGTAATAACCGATACATTTTGGTAAGTAATGTCAATTTTTTTGTGTGTGTTCACCGATACTAATTTGTGCCCATTAACTGATGGTTGTTTTTCAAATAAGTAACAATATAGTGCATTCTTCAATAATCCTAATTTGTCTATGTGATCAATATGTAATGGAACCGATGCATAATATAATTTGTCATAATGCAGTTCCATACTTACTTGTGTAACTTAGTTGGAAATGGTGATGCCACCAGATCCATTGGATGGGGCATCATTATTTGCATTGCTTGTTCCAACACCTTCACTATTTGTAGCTTTTACCCGCATCTTTTTTCTCATCTTCTTGATGTCATCAATGGTGTTTCCATTGGGATAAGTGCTTGTTTATGTCAGTCGGTCTTTGCAATATTTTATCACATGTCCAACCTTATGACAATGTAAACATGCCATACCTGGATTGAACCATCCTCTTGGTCTTCTAGTCCATTTTATCATACAGTTGGCAGATATATGACCATATCTTCCACATGCTGTGTAATTTACCCATGTGTTATAGTCCCAAACATATGAGTTACTGACTCTTGTCGGTCTGTAGCCATTATCAGCTTCTTTTGGTGTCCATGCTTTCTTGTTCTTTTTCCAGCACTCCTAATGTGTATGTCCATTCATTTTGCAGCTAGGACAGTACTTGTCCATGTAGGTTTCCTTCTTTGGATTTTTCACCTTGGAACTGCATTCAAATACCTTGTGTCCTTTCTTGTGACATTTATAACAATTACCAATGAAAGTAGATTGTGATTGAGGAATACCTTTCATTTTGTTTCTGCAAATGTTTGAGGTGTGGCCTAGTTTTCCATAGTGATTGCATGACAGCGTCTTGGTTCTTGGAGTTGCATTAATATTCCTTTGATCTGATTGATTAGATGATTCTCCATTTTTGGTGTACCCTATTCATGTGTAGTTTTTGACTCTTCTTTATCCGTCAAGGAAATAATCCATTCTTTTATTGCTATCTTCAGCTTTCTTGATCAATTCATTGTGCTGATTCGGAATTGTGACTTCATGCTTTAGCTTCTCATTTTCTTCCCTTGGCTCACTAATGATCTGTATTCTTTCAATGAGTTCAGTATTTAATCTGTTTGCCTCTTGACTCATAAGAATAATCTGATTAGTAATCTCATGGTGATGATGAGTAAGTCTTTGAATCTCTGATTCTTTTGCTTCTAGCTTCTCTATAATTTTCCTCCTATCATCAATAGCCAATGTTCTTTCTGATTCAGCTTTTCTTGAATCATTCATGACATCAATAATTTTTACCATTTGAGTCTCTTGACCGATTTGCAGCATTTTGATTTGCTCTATCAGATGTAGATTGACTTCTTGTAGACTTGTGATCTCGTCTACTGATTTATCTGATGCTTTTCTTGTAGAGGATTCAACTGAGTTGAAGTAATCTGGGATCTCCTTTTCTTGATAATCTTTCTCATTAAGCTTAGTTTCCATAATCTTTCTTTCATCAAGCAACTTTCTCATGCTTACTCTCACCTCTTTATATTGCTCATAGTAAATCTGAATTTGCAACTGCTCATTCTCAATAGTCTTGTCCAGTCTGTACTTTTCCATTGTGTGGATTTTTTCTCTTAAGTATTTAAGCTTTTCAAGAAAGAGACTTAGCTCTGATACCAATTTTTTCATTTATTGGAATGATGTACTGAGAGGGGAGGGGTGAATCAATACCTCTAAAACTTTTTATGTGGTTGGCCCATTAACCTTTGTGTCATCAGATTTATATATTCCTATCTATCTATTTTTCTTTCCTTATGTATGTGAAATCATAATATAAGTTATTTACATGTGTAAACATTCAAGAAACATACATGAAATTAGATAACACATTACACAAGATATGATATCGCAGAAAACTCCTATTAGGAATTAAAAACTGCGGTGGGGATGTCTACCCACAAAACTTCACTATTTATAGATAAGAAGGGAGCCAATTAAGGCTTACAATTTGATCACTTCTGATGATCTACCCTATTAGGAGTATTAGAGTGGAGACTTGTTAGGATCTACTTTGTTTGAAGCTTTAGCAACATCGTTAGGTGTGCACTTTGTTAAGAGATTTATCAAAGAACTGTTAAGTCCACCTTCTACAAAAGGATTTATGATGTGATGCACTTGTTAGAATGCAACTACAATATAAATTTTGATCTGATAGTGTATGCAATCTCTAATTGCTGATAATAGATCCTTTAACACTTACAATGTATATGTAATCACCTTGAGTGATTTGAGTAATACCTTGTCTCTACTCGTCGGTAGCCTTGTCTGTGTTCTTGATAACTCATATAATCTATTGATGAACTTTGCATGAATTCTCTTCTGCTTAGATTATCTCCAATGCTACAATCATTTATCAGCTGTTACGAGTCTCTCCTATTACAAATGATTGAACATCTATTTATACTAGTTTCTAGCTCTATTCGTGATTCACACTTTTCAAATTAACTCTAGATCCAAGGTTTACAACTTGAACTTGATCTTTAGTTAGTTATTTTTTAGATCCATTAGGATGATTTAAAAAATTTACAATACGCTTGCTTGACCCTCAAGTAAAGTTTTAAAACAAATAAAAACTCTAAAAATAGAATTACAATGTTTTATCTGACGTGTAAAGTCAGATCCACTTTTGTGGGTTCTATAATTGACTGTCAGTTCTGATGGTCAGGATGCTTTGTTAATCTGTCGGTTTTCTTTCATTCTTTTCTTTGTCAATTTTCTGCTTAGTTAGTGTCCCTTAATTGAACTGTTCATCAGGTTCCTACCTTTTCTGCTCTGTTGGCGATGTTCCCAAAACTGTACCGTCGGTGATTCCTATATGCTTTGTCGTCGGTTGAACTCTTGTCAGTATTTGTTGGGAAATTCTATACTTAGCATTTTCATGATAGACATTGTTATTTTGTTAGGTATGCTTTTTGTCCAGTGGTTATGCCTATACCGATGACCTTTATCATGTTTTTCCCTTTAAGTATACTAATGGAAAAACTTAATGGCATCAATAATATCTTATGCCATAACCATATATCATCATATTGTGCAAACAAACATGTCTCATCAGATAGATCTAGATAGAAAAAATTACCTCTTGTTTGTTCTCCACTTCCAATCAGCCCACCAGTAGCATGAAATATTTTAGCTTTTCTATGATGGAACTCAACTCGGTATCCAGAAGTATTCAACTGAGCAACATTAAAAAAATTACAGTTTAGTCCTTTGAACCAATAAGAATTTTCACATGTGATATTATCAGTCAATTTTATTGATCCCTTTCCTTTCATAGGACATGGTTTGTCATTACCAAACTTAACACTACCACCTCTGCAATAACTTAAGGTTTGAAATTTACTTTTATTACTTGTCATGTGATGTGAGAAACCACTATCGATTATTCATCTATCACCTTTACTCATATATGAAATAAGTGCAATTTTATGATCCTTGTCAGTATCATCTTTCATAGCAACATAAACAACTTCTATATCACTGTCATTAGATTTATGAGATTCACTATTAGTTTGATCTTCGTCAACAATATAGTAGGATTATTACCTTTTTCCTTATAGTCCTTATACCTTCTGAAATCTCTGTCATCCTTTTTGTCTTTGAACTTTCTTTCTCTTCTATCATCCTTGTCATTCATGTTAGGGCATCTTGCTGCAATATGGACAAATTTGTTACATGAAAAAATATTATAGGAAGTTTACCTTTGAATTTTTCTTTTCCCCTCGGTAGTCTTCTAGCCACAAGTTCTTCAAGTTCATCAAGATCTTCATCATAAGTGTCACTGTCGCTATTCATATGTCTCTCTTTTCCTTTATTTTATTTGTGAAGAGTCAATTGTGATTTGAATGCATAATAAACATGGTGAGGAGTGAAATTATCAAAATTTGATAACTCAAAAGTAGTAAGTCTACCAACTAAACCTTCTAGAGTTAAGTTGTTACCAGGAGTAAATCTCAATTCTTGTATAGAAGATACTCTAATATCATATATAGGAAGTAAGGTTCTTAGTACCTTGCTAATAACATTATCATCACTAATAGTTCCATTAGCTCCTCTAATAGCATTTACAACCTCCTTAACTTGGCTACAATATTGAATAATAGTTTTAGCATCTTGCATTTTCATTAAACTTACCTCCCAAGCTTTAAGATTCGACTCTCATTACATTTGTATCAACTCCATTGATAGTTTCCAGTGTATCCCATATTTCTTTTGTAATTTTTCAATCTTTTATGTCTTCAAATTCAGGATAGCTTAGGGCTGATGCAATCTCCAACATTGCTTGGTTGTGTTCTTGTTTTTCTTTCATCTGCTGAGCTGTCATACATGTAGGCACTATTATGTAATAATTTTCCACATAGTATTTTTCTGCTTCTCTAATTCCAGCTAGATGTAACTTCATCAAAATTTTCCATGTAGGGAAGTTCTCTTTGTTCAGCCTTAGTACCTCCTTCTTATACATCTTGATCTTTAGCTTCAAGTACCTTCAAAATTTTCTCTACAAGCACCACAATAGCTCTGATACCAATTTTTAGAATGATTTAGAATAACTGAGAGGGGGGTGAATCAGTTATCCTCAGGTCCAGATGTACCAATTGAACTTTCAAACACTTTAACCAACTTAGATCCACTCAATAATCCACTTGGTCTCTATAGCATATAATCAATAACGTAAACTTGCAGTCCACTGTCCTAAAGTAATAAACTTGTAGAATATAAAACTCTTAAAAATATAATAGATCAAATAACATTCACACAAGTATGACACCAAGATCTAATGTGGAAACCCAATATGGGAAATACCACTAGTAACATGCTACCAATTTTTGACTCTTCTGAAGTGAGCTCTATGAGGAGCCAACCCTGTTAAAGGTTACGATACACACTGTTAAATGTGACCCGGTTAAAGGATTTAATGACCCTATTAAAAGTGAGCCTTTTTAGAGGGCTTAGACCATTCCATTAGAATGTCACCTTCATTAAAGGATTTACAATATAACTATTAGTTCAACCTTGTTTAAAATAATTTTGCAACTGATGCAATGGGTAGAAAGTAATAGTAATTTGATCTAAAACATACAACTCACTTTGAAAATACAGATTGAATTATATCTCAAATGCTAATTCATTGAATGACCTCCATTGTCATTCTATCACTCGGATCTACTCGAAAATCCTTCAGTCCTGTACTACTCTCTTCATCCTTCTATTCCTCCTACTTAGATTTTCCAATCAACTGAATTAACCTCTCATCTTCACATAACCTACAATTATGTTAATCTTATACCTCTCTGATCAGGTACCTAGATCTTTTTCTGCTTAATCATCACCGTAAATCTTAAGGTTTGGTCAGATCCAATGAATCCTTCCAACATTTCATTTCCATCTACATTTTAGAACACATCGTAAAACTCCTTCTTGAATCCAACATAAAAAATGGTTAAACATATATTAAATGCTCTTTTAATTCTCCACAATGATCATCCTTATCTTAAATTCACTTTACATATCCCAACAAAATCAACCATGTCAGCTGGGATCTCAAATCTCTCTCAAACTATCAAAATAAAAATACTGACACTCGGTCATCACTATGTTCTTCCGCTCTGTCATCACTAGATAACTCAGTAAGTTACTGACACTTGGTAAATACTGATGCTCAGGTTCACGAGTTCAACAATCTCCACTACAATTATATTCTTAACCTTAGGTGCCATGGTTCTCAATTTATCTACTAGTTTTATTTAGGGCTTTTCTTTTCTTAACCTGGTTATGAAAACAAAACTGGGGAAGCACCAAATGATATCCCAATGTGTTTAATTGATCTCACAATAGATTGAGATAGTTCAGGAATACCTTGTTAATCACTTGAATTCACTTAAAGATTCAAATCTAAAACTTTTCTCATGATGCTCTTGAAAATGATAGGTAACGATAATAGATGACTAGGTCTATTTATATCTTTCTCTAGGTTTTAGGGTTTCCAATGGTAATAAATTAACAACAAATTCTTTACCGATCCCTTTTAACAATATGTATATGAATGCATCCAAATATTCTATGTGGATCTCGACAGATATACAAGGAACTGATTTAAGATTAAAAGATTTTCTTTGCAGTTTCGATACATACCTCTTAATTGATTAGGCAGAGTCGGTTGCACCTGATCCAGAGGATATGGTGCCTTCAACTGTTCCAAATGAAATTCCATCTTTCATAGTCTTTATTTTCAATGTCCTATTCATATGTTCTCTTATTTATTCAACATTTTCTTTTAGTTTCTTAGTTGTCTCTTCCTTGGTTGGAGTTTTCTCTTGGTACCTACAGTCTTTAGCAAGGTGACTTGGCTTGTGACAATGGAAATATGCCATTCCCAAGTTTCTCCAAGATCTCCTATTATTTCTTCCATGTAGTAACATACAATTTGCAGCAATGTGTCCATACCTTCCATCGACTAAGAATGATATCCTTGTAATATAGTCCCATGGCATAGATGTGCTCTATTGGTAATTTTACATGTTCTGTTAGTTTGGTACCCATTTGTCATTTCTCCTTGGTGATCTGCATCCTTCAGACTTGTAACCATACTGGTTGCAAGTACTATAGTAATCATCAAACTTTGGCTTCCTTATGTTGTTTACAGTTCTTGATCTACATTCAAATGCTTGGTGCCCATACTTATTGCAGTTATAGCAATACCCATCAAACTTAGGTGAGCTCAGTGACTTACCCCTTTTGCTTCTGCAGACATTTGTAGTATGTCCAGATTTCCCATAGTGGTAACAACTAGGCTTGTTTGTCTTTGGTGGGGCAGAAATGTCTTGATTTCCAGCTTAGATGATTCTCCTTTCTCAGTAGTGCTCTCACTATTGAATCCAAGTCTAATTTTGTCTATAGTTTTTTTTAACTTGTGATCTATGCATCCAATGATCTTAGTGCTTTGTCACTTCTCTTTAGCACCTCATTGGCTTATTTTTCAAATTTCAGTTCACTAGCCAATATTTCAACTTCACACTTCAATGCTTGATTCTCAGATTCTTTCTCAGCTATTTTAGTTTCATACTTTCTTTTATCTCCTTAAGCTAATTTCAGTGCATTTTCAACTGCTCCCTTAGATTCAAGTATCTTATTGATTCTTAATTTGTGCGCCTCTTGATATTTTTTGCTGATTTTAGTTGCTCGGTGAGTGTTTTTCTTTTCCAAGAGTTCTATAATGGCCGATTTAGCTTCATCACTCAAATTACCTTCAGATGTTGTCTCAAGATTATCAAAATGTTCTTGTGAGGATTTAAGTTCACTACACAAATGATTTCTCACCCTCAAAGACTTTTCTAACTTTCTTTTCAGATCTTCAATAACCTCTTGTGCATTTTCTAGTTCAAACTCAAGACTATTAATCTTCTTAGATTGCTTGTAACTTTCCATAGCCATGATCTTTACTCTTAGGTGGTTAAACCATTTTCTCAAGAGACTAGCTCTGATACCAATTTTTAGTATAGTTGAAATAACTTAGTAAAGTTATGTACTGAGAGAGGAGGGGTGAATCAGCACCCTTAAAACTTTTAACCATTCACCTGATCAATTATTGAGTTGAATAAAATGCATAAAATGAAGATAAAGTAAATAACTCACATCATGAAATCTATAACACATAACACAAATATTTTGGTGACACAAAAATCCTTTGTTAGAGGAAAAAAATACGGTGGGGATGACCCACAATCCTTCACTACTATAGTATAAAGGTTTCTCGGTTAGAGCTACAATTTAGCTTCTTCTGAAAGCTTTTCTTGTTAGGAGTAATATACTTAGTTAAGAGTACAAAAGACTTATTCAATCTACCTTGTTAGAGGATTTTACAATATCTAATCTAAGAGATGTATCTATTTAAAGCATTTACAGAATATAAGACTAGTTAGGGCCTTCCCACAAGTGAGATTTTTACTTTACTGATTACAACAAAATTCACTACAAAATGTTTGATAAAGGTGCATCAATCAAATGTTTTCTAGACTTAGTATGTTCTACATCTCTGTTACCTTGTTCTACACTTGGTAGCTTAGTATCATAAGCTCTACTTCATTCTATGTACCTCTCCTCTTCTTCACCTTTTTATGTCTTCATCAAATCTTTCAAATCTGTCAACAACTTTAACAACAATGTCAACCCTCTGCAACGTCAACTTGCTCAATTTTCAAAACTAATATCTTATACAATATTCATGTGGTTAACTGGATTTAGGGCATCAAGAATCAATGGTGGATATTAAGTGGTTAAACTTAGGTTACATCTCCAATTTCATATGCCTTCTAAAATTTCATTGGTGGATCTTCCCTGTGATCATAACCAATCATGTGTTTGGAGTCCCAATGAATCACCTAACTTTTGTCATGAAATTTGTGCAACACTTCTTGCTCAGTGTCCAGATACAATGTGTCTAAATTAAATTGAAATATTGGCTTTGGAGTTATTGGTAACATACTTGTTCTTACTCGGTAACTCTATGCTCTCTTCTCGGTATATGTGAGTGCTCGGTAATTATCTTTGCATAACTTGGTATATGCAGCTTGCTCGGTGCTTGATAAATAATTGGTTCTCGGTGGCTATCTCGATTTCCTTTACCACTTTTTTCTCCTTTGTTATATGGTTTTCTTATTTGGATTACATTCACCGATATATGACTTTGTAGAAAACTAATGACAAACAAATCTCTTTAGGAGTAACAGATTGATCCTAAACTAATCCAATTATCCAAAAAACTAAACTTAATCAACATTCTTGTAACTGTTGCTGTAGACACCATAATAGGGCTTGTGTGCTTGCTTCCCAAAATATTTCCTCCACTAAATTTTTTTATAATTCATCGATTCCCTTTGACCAATCTATACATAGGTCAAGGGAGGAATTCAATCTAAATAAAATAAAATTAAATAAACATAATGATTTTTCTATTCGTATCAAAGATTCTATTAGGCAGGTAGTGTGGATGATAGAAAGAGTACAAGTGGAGGAGAATTTTTACTTGGAGAAAGGCTGGTTTCATGGTTAAGTAAGAAGAAGGATTGTATAGCTCAGTAAACTGCTGAATCTGAGTATGTTGTTGCTGCTATAAATTATACACAGATTGTTTGGATGAAATAAATGCTGAAGGACATTGTAATAGTTTTTGAAGAGCTAGCGATTATCCATTGTGATAACACTAGCAAAATTAATATGTCAAATAATCCTATAATGCATTCAAAGACTAAACATATTTCTATTAAGTGTCATTTCTTGAGAGACAAGGTAGCAGAGAAGGAGATCAGATTGGAGTATGTTAGCACAAAGGAACAAATAGCAGATATATTTACAAAACCTTTACCAAAAGATGATTTTGATTATCTTAGAAGCATGCTTGGGGTGGGATCCCCTCCATGTGGTAATTAATTAATGCAAGAATGCACCAGTCTAGTGGCTTTCAGAGCTATATCATTTTCTTGACTTGATGTATGGATCTATTCCTCAGGGGGAGTGATTGTTGGAACACTATAGAACATATTTGGTTGATTTTGCACTTGGTTGTTAAAGACATGAAGGTTTTAAAAAGATACACCTTGCAGAAGAATGGAGAAGAGTTATGGAACCCTTTTCCATTATTGTCAAAGGGGGAGAGATATTGAGAAGATTGTACTTTTGGGTTGATGGATTTTCCCATATGTTTCTATCAATGCCAAAGGGGGAGATTGTTGAATGTTGTTGGAATTGGTAACTACTGATGCTATTGGCATTCATGTTTTTACAATAATATCAACATATGTTTCCTTGGAGGAAGAACAAACTAGTTATTATTGTTGTATGATGACTGACATAAGTGTACGAATACTATATGGTTTAATCAGAATGAGCGAAGATGATGATATGTAGAAGGATGTATGGTGATCTTATTTCTAAGGTTTATTGGCTTAATATTGTATATTGGATGAGGTACAAATGTTTTAGTGAAGACTAGATACGGAACTATGATAGTGATGTTTGACAGAGCGAGTCTCTATATTTTGAGTATATCTTACGAGCGATGATGATTTAGGTTATGCGAGCTTAAGGGATGACATAAGACATGTTAAGGAATGTTTTTTATGGGTTGCAAGTTGTATGATTTTTTATGACATCATTTGTGGCATGTATTTTGGAGGAGACATATTTGGGGATGAATTCAAAGATGTAGCGTGTATTGTGGACTGCGAGTGTGGATTATGAATCTTGGATTATATTTGATGAATTGTAATTGATGTTTACTTGTTATAGGTACCATGTATATGCACGAGCTTAAATAATTATTTATATATTGGGAAAGCTTAATTGTTCAATCTAATCAATTATTGTAATAGGGTATATATGAGAGATCTTTTCTTTTGAAAAGAGGTATGTATAGAAGCAGAAAATTAAGAGACAAAGAAGTGTGGAAGCTGCGAGATTGATTGTATGTTAGATGTAAAAGTAGAGGATACAATTATGGTACTTCATTGGAAGTAACCAAGCAAAGGAATTTGCTATCAGATAGTTTATTGGATTGTATATTTTCTATATACAGTTGTGTTTTAGACTATAAGTCCTTGAGGGTGGTTTTAACCTTCTTTAGGAAGTGTCCCTGAGAAGTGAGCCTACTATTGATCTTGAATCCTAATAGGGTCTATCCTTTAATAGGGACTATGAACTATAACGCATTAATAAGCTCCTAATGGGGCTAAATCTTTTAAAAGGGATACTATACTCTCAATACATTATTTGTGGGTGCTAATTCCAACTGGAGTTTTACCTTTAATAGGGTTTCCTCAACAAAAAAATATTATGTTATTGCATTGGCATTTACTGTGTTATCATTTGGATTAAATTTTTGGTTTATTAAGTTTAATGTTTAATAATCTATCTCACAACTGATTCACCCCCCTCTTAGTTGTGTTATTCCTAACAAATCCTCTAGATTTGAAAGAATCACTGATCTTGGGTCCTAGATAAATATCAATCCACCAGATGCCCCCCTAATTGGGGCTCCCAAAAGTTCCATAATACCCAGTTTCCTATTTAAGTTGGATAAATCTTCACTATCTAATATAGTTTCTTGTAACAAGAGTAGATCTAGATTAGTGTTAGAGATGCAATGTCTTAAGATCTGCTTATTGTTAGGTGCATTTAAAACCCTAACATTCCATATTAGGATATTCATGATGACTTGGGAAGTAAATTCCCCTTCCCTACATGAAATATATCAGTAAGCCTTGCCTGACCTGCAGCCCCCATCCTTTAGTCTTAATTCTTGCCTTGATTTTTTCCCCTTTTCTTGTTTATTTTCCCACAATCTAGAGTATCTTTACTAGGCAAAGATACTACAATACCTAACATATCCTATTCCTTTTTCTCTAGATCCTCAAGTTTTGAAATAATATGCTTTACATCATCAACTATAAGGGGATCCTCCCCACTAATACAATTCTTAATCAATAGCTCCTTTTGTTGCATAACTTCCTCCTTATCACAAATATCTTCCATGAATTTTTCCAACAAATCATCAACTACAAAATCACATAAGTGTTTTGTGATTAATTTCACTTCTTCTTCTACTCTACTTGGAGACTCCAATTCATCCTTTGAAATGTCAAGAAGGAAGTGAACATCCCCATCTATGCCATCATTGATACCATATGATAGATACTTTTTAATTCCCATTCCTTCAGGATTTTGAATAGCTTCAATATAGAAGCCCCCCCTTCTTCATTTAGTATGAGTGAGATTCCTTGAGAGTAGGGGCCAGGGGTGAGCTTTGGCTCTGTTGGAGGGGATATATCCATGTCCCTCGTTTCTTCCACTATCTCTCCTTCCTCAACTTCTTTAGGCTTAAAATCTGGCACAAAAACCATGTTAATGCCTTCTTCTTTCTGAAGACATTATTCTTTCCATTAGTATGAAAGGAACAATAGTTTTGAACCGTCGGTAACACCAACACCAAAATTCAGGATTAGAGAAAACCCAACAGAAAAGTTCAAAGAAAACCTGACAACATAGTGCAACCCAAAATTTTTACAAGGGAACCCGATAGAGAAAACCCAAAAGAGAAAATCCGGTAGAATAGATGACAGAGGAACCTGACAAACCAAAGAGCAACCCAAGCACTAGTCTACCAAGAGATAGTTAGAATTCCAAGAAGTGTGGATCTGACTTCCACGTCAGATCAAACACTTGTGTTTTATATTTAGCTTTTCTATTAGCTTTAAATCCATTTCTTGAGGGACAAGAAATATAATTGTAATTGTTTTAATCAGTCTAACTGATTAGAAACATGAAAACTAGGAGATCAAGGTCAAGTTGTAAACCTTCGACCATAGAGTTATCATTGTACTACGTGAAACTCATTCTAGGTAAAAATCATTGTATAAATAGATATGCAATTAATCAGAACAATATGTGTGATGATGATTGTAGCCGAGAAGAATATTTAAAGATCAAACTAAGAGTATTAGGCAGAAGAAAAACCAAAGATGAATTCAGTTTTCAAGGACAAGAACCAAGGTTTTCGAGCATAACAGAGGTATTGATCAATCACAATAGGTGATAAATATACTTGTAATCTTTATTGGATCTATAATCAGAAATTTTAGTTTGCACATACTCAGGTCATTGAATATTTTTTACTACATTCTAACAATTGTAGAAAATAGAAGAAATGCTTGAGAAAGGTGGATTTAACAATCCTTTGTAAATCTCTTAACTGAGTGCACACTAAACAGTGTTGCTAAAGCTCTTAACAGAGTAGACCTTAACTAGTCTCTACATAATACTCCTAACAGGGTAGATCATCAAAAGTGATCAAAATTGTAAGCCTTAAAAGGCCCCTTCCATTCTGTAGATAGTGAAGCTGGTGGGTTTCATCCCCACCGCAATTTTTACCTTCTAACATGGATTTTCTGTGTTACCAAATCTTGTGTCATGTGTCTATACATTTCAAGAATGTTTCTATGAATTTTTTACATTGTTATTGAGTTTAATAAATTGATATAACATACAAAAAGATAGAATATCATAAATGGTTGGTAATACAATTGATTACTAAAAGGATTAAGGTTAAGTGATAAAAGTTTTGAGGGTACTGATTCACCCCTCCCCTCTCAGTACACCATTCCATTATTTCCAACAATTGGTATCAGAGCTAGATCTCTTAATTGGAGAAGTTTAAAGACTTAAGAGAAAATATCATACAATGGAAAGGTAAAAGCTAGACAAGAGTATTGGAAATCATAAGTTAGAGATACTGATCTTCTATGAACAATATAAAGAAGCTAGAGTCAAGATGAGATAGTTGCTGGATGAAAGAAAGGTTATGGAATCTCGCTGTAATGAAATAGACTATCATGAAGAAGAGAAACATCTCAAGAAAGCATCACGAGCTTAAATGAAATCAATCAACATCTGGCTGGAAGTGAAATCACTGCAAATCAGTCAAGAGATATATATGGTAAGAATGATTGAGGTTATGAATAATGCTAGACAAGATAAGCAATAAAGAACACTAGCAATTGATGATAGAAGGAAGATTAAAGAAAATATACAAGAGAAAGACTCATAAATACAAAGACTTAAAAAACATCATCATGAGATCACAAATTAGATTATTCTTATGAGTCAAGAGGCAAACTGAATGAACATAGAACTAAATGGAAAGCTGGAAGCTATTGGTGAGATAAGAGAAGAGAATGAAAGACTGAAGCATGAAGTGAGAATTTAGAAACAACACAATGACATGATCAAGAGAGCTGAAGAAAGCACCAAAAGGATGGATGATTTTCAAGATGGAAAAAGAAGAGTCAACAACAATATCGGACTAGGGTATACTAAGAATAGAGATTCACCATACCAAGATGATCCAAAGAATGTCTACACAAATCCAAGACCAAGAAAGCAGTCATGCAATCACTGTGGAAAACTAGGCCACACATCAAATGTTTGCAGGAGAAAAATAAAAGGTACTCCTAAATCCACACCTTCATTCATAGGAATTTGTTATAAATGTAACAAGAAAGGACATAAAGCATATGAATGTAAATCTGAGGTGAAACAACCAAAGAAGGAAACCTACATGGAAAAATACTTCCCTAATTGCAAAATACATGGGCACACATCTGTTGAATGCAGGAAGAAGAAAAGGAAAGCATGGAAGCCTAAAGATCAAGAAAATACTTATCAACCGAAAAGAGCTGGTAACTCTTATGTTTGGGATTACAATACATGGGAAAACTACATAGCATGTGGAAGATTTGGACACATAGATGCAAACTGCATGAGAAAATGGATGTGAAAGTCTAGGAGCTAGACTAACCTCAAAATGGCATGCTTACACTGTCATAAAGTTGGTCATCTAAGCAAGGACGGCAGAGACCGAGTGATAGAGACAAGCACCTTTTCCAATGGAAACACCATTAAAGACATCAAGAAGATGAGAAATAATTGTGGAGGAAAGCTACAAACACTGATGATGCTTAACAAAGAAATGCAATTGGTGACACCTTATTCAATGGATCTAGTGACATCACCACCCCACCTAAGATGAACAAGTAAGTATGGAACTGCACTATACTAAGTTATACTTTGCATCAGTTCCATTATACATAGTTAAAATGCTAAATAGGTATTATTAAAGATGCACTATGGTATTACTTGTTATGATTCTCTGAATTCAATCTCATCAGTTACTACATACTAAAAAGTATCGGTTAACGTACAAAAGCTAAGTTGTCAAAGCATACCGAGAATCATCGGTGTACATGTGAAAACCACGTTTATCAATGCAACCCGAGACTCATTGGTAATCATGTAAAATGCATTGTTGTCTTCTCCATCGGTAAATGAGTGTAAAGAGAAATGAGTTAACACATGCCCTGAGCATCACGTTTTTACCAAAAAAAAGATTGGCATGTAACCTGAGCAACTTCATCTTTGACACCCAACAAGTGGGTAAAGCATTAATTGTGCCACTTAGGGAACCGTCTATAAATAGGGTGAAAAAAGAGCTTATTATTCACCAATGATTTAGAATGAAGAAGAAGTACAAAGTAGAGTGAAACCAGAGCGACTAGATTCAAGAGAAATCCAAGTAGATTCAGAACAGTAGCAGCTACAAAAGGTTGAAGTAAGTAACAAAGATCACCGAGCTCACTATTTTATTTTATGGAAAAGCCCTAATTTTCAAGAAATGATGGCAACCACGTCTCACACTTCCAAGTTGAAAAACACCAAGGATAAGAAGTTTAACCTCATCAAGAACACTACATGTAAGGAACCTCATTATGAGTTCTATCCAGAGGTTGCATCTCAACCTGACAATGCTGGAGATTTTTCACAAATACCACCTAGGGTTTTACTGATTGAGGATGTTTGATCCTACATTCACTGTAAGATTTCTAAAATTGGAGACTTGGAAGTTGAGAAAGCTTACAAGAAGCTATGCATAGATGAGAACATCAAAGAAGAGCACAAACATATCGAGGTGAAAGGGCTGAAAAATGTGCTAATGTTCTTGAGAGAGTTCATGACCGAATGGATTCAAGTACTTTTAAGAAGAGTGCATGACCAAAAGATGTGGCTAGATGAACCAAAATAGATCACTAGAGATGTGATACATGCTATGATCGGTTATCCTATAACTGAGAATCCCAAGGCACTTAAACACCCTCCTCGCCCTGACATTGAGAACATGACAAGTGTAATACGGGAAAACAGAGGATTAAAGGTTAACACCATCAAAGATCCATAACTAAAATTTGGTGCATGTGTACTAGGCTACAAGTTCTAGCAGGCCAGTAGGTTAAACAACATTTCATGTGGAGCAATTGACACTGCCCATAAGATAGTAAAGAAGGGTCTACAATTGGACTCATCTGAGCTTCTAATGAAGTAATTGGAAGAAAACATGAGAACAATCAAGACTGAAAAGTCTAACTCATGTAAGTTTGGTTCAGTTATAACGTGCATATTTTTCTATTTTCAAGAATCCTTCCCATACATAGGAAATGTCAATTGGGATACTTCTTGACTAGTGACCATACAAATCAGTGAATTCATCAAGTCACTAGGTGACAACTTTGTATCAGTTATGGATGAATACTTCATTGGATTTAAGGAAAGAATGCAGAAAAGAATGAGGATTCCAGAACAACTGGTGGAAAAGTAAAAAACTGATATATTATTTATGGTGGAAACCGATTACACCTATATCAAACCAATTGTACCGAGGACAACATGGTTAGAACCACTTGAATATGAGGTCAACATAGATCAAGCCATCAATTATATTGAAGCATTAATTAATGAACCATTGGAGAAGTCACAACCTAGGTTTGGAACCTATGAAGAAGCCAAGGAAAGAATTAAAATAGGCTTAATTGTGAAAAAGATTGATAGGAAGAAGGAAAAAATGTTCAAGACATTGAAGACAAATTTGTTGATAAATGATGAAGAGTATGAACACAAGGAAGATACCGAGGGACATTCACCCATTGGTGAAGAAGAAAATTTGAGTGACTCAGAATCCATAGAGTCCGATGCACCACCACCACCACTAGCAAAGAAACCTAGGACTACTGCTACATCTAGGACTAGAAGTCAGACAACAAAGGATGCAAGTCCTTCACCGATCAAGAAAGGAAAAGTAAGGACCTTCAAAAGGAAGCCTCAAATAGGGAAAAAGACACCAAAAAAAAGAAGAAAGTTCCTCAAAACCAAAGAAGAAATAGAGGACACTGAACAAGATGAACAAACTATTAAGAACCAGTTACCTGCCACAATTGATGAGGTATGTGCATCTACCATCAAGTCAGGATCAATAACTGACCCCAAGATTAGAAAATGGCTAACTCTGGACCCCGAGGACCAGGATAAGTTAGAGGAGGCAAACATTACAACAATGTTTGTATTCAAATATGTACCATTACAATTTCAAGATAAGATGCCACAAGAACTTATGAATAGATTGTCAGAAAGGTGGACATATGCACTAAAGGAAGAAAAATAGATAAGGGAAAGAGCCCTAGTTTTTGTTATGCCACCAGAATCTAAAATGGAGGAGATTGAAGAAATGATGAAATTACACTCCAAAAGGCTCTCACCAAAGTTAAGAGCCTACAAAGTGCTACAGGGACATCTAATTGAGCTTGATAGAAAAAGTGAGGATGAATGGATAAAAATACTTGATGTACCCAAAAAGGACACAAGCTCTGAGCCATAATTAGCTCTTACCGACAAGCCACACAATGAGGAAGATCAGGCTAAACTGAGCCCAGAGAAAATTCTAATAGATGATACTTAGGATGTTAGTAAAGAAGAATTGCAATCAAAATCTCAAGGATATGGACACTGTTGATGAAACATGGCCCGATAATACTATCAATAACATTACCAGAGAAGATCCTGCAGATGAGATAAAGAAAGATGAAGATGTCATTGTTGCCGGGTGATCCCACAAAACTGTGTCCCACTTTTTGGCCAACTTTGACACTGAAATGAACATTCTGAAAAAAAAACTTCGCTTTCAAACATCTATTGTCATTAAACCATTAAGAATTTGAAGATGATATAAACTATTGAATTTTAGCATTTTGTTTCTAATTTATTACTTTTTTTTTTTTTTAAATGGAATTTATTTGTATCCATTTTTCCTTCTCCTTCAAAATTTTTTTTTGTGAAAAATCAGGATTTTTCAGGAGTGACACTCGCTTTGATCAACATAACTTTTTTTATAAAACTGATAAGAACATAATTATTTTTAATTTACATTTTTAACACAAATATCTAGGGAATCCATTTGCTTTCATTCAATTTGGTTGAATATTTAATATTTTATTGAGTTATGAAGTGACATTAATTATAATTTGGACATAGGTTCACTTAGATCGCTCTAACTCTATCTCTATATATCGAAATTCATATATTCTTTTTTTGATAGAAAGGTAACATAAATACCTATTTCCTAGATATTTTTCATAATTTTTTTCCCTAATTTAATATTTTTCCAGAAGCGTCGAACAAAGAAGTTGCTAAATGGTCAGACAACCTATGTTTAGTAAAACTTAAATAGAAAAGTCTTAATAAACTCAATAGATATAAAACTCATAATCATTGGAAAGCTCTATCGGATTACTATCATCCTACATTTGGGTTTTTCAAATAAATTTATTTGAACCCACAAAAAGTTAATGTCAAAGTGATTTTTTGTCAGCATTTTGATGGGTTCAAAGGAGACTCGATTATAGGTGTGAGTGAGGAGTAGAGGGATTAAACCAAAGGGATTTTGATCCAAGAGGATTTTATCTAGCCATTTTGAATTTACTCCTGCAAATGGGACCTCTCAAGGCTTAAATAATCATATTTTCTTAAAAATGTGCAATTTCAGCAAAAATTAGGATGTTCAAAAAAGTGGGACACACTATTGTGGGACCACCCTGCCCCAGACCAAACCAAGGAACATGAAACTACAATAGATAGTGCTCAAATATATACACTAGGTTAGATACCACTATTGATACAAGCTATCAATATTATCTTGGAGATACCAAAAGACACAAATGATGAGAAAAATAAAGATGGAGAGCCAAAAGAAACCAATGAAGCACAAAAGGAAACAGATGGAGGACAAAAATAAAACAAAGGTGAAGAAGAAAAGAAGAAAGATGATACAAATCCTAAAGATACTAAAGGAGATGTTGCAGATAAGGCTAAGGTTGATGTGGAGACCTCCACTCCCAACTAACAACTAGATATTGAGTAGTAGGATATAGGTTCACATACTCCGAAGCCTTCACCAAGCACATCAGACCAAGCAAAGCAACTTGATTTGGTACTGCATACATGTCCTTCCACAATAGTTTCCAAAAATAAGAAGAAGAAGAATAAGAATCCAGTTACACTAGAAGAGATAATTGAGATACGAGCCTGTGATCCGAGGACATTGGATCCAGAGGCACTAACAAACTATGCAAAAATGTGAAGAAGAAAATCTATAAAAGACAAGATTAAGAAAGAAACAAAGGACACTAAGGTACTTGAGACAACAAGGGATATTCTCCAACAGATAGTACCAGACATAGACATTGATCAAAATGCATCAATCATTGATCAACTAGCTGTTCTTACCGATGCAATTCAATCACATAATGTGGATACAGAAAAGGCAATTGAAGAACGAGCTGAGAAAAAATATCAACATAAATTGAACAAGAAAATTAGCCAAGAAGTGGCAGAGAACAAGGTGAAGCTACCTGAACAAGTAAGTGAGTTAGAACCTATCATTTCAGAAGCAATAGCCTTAGTTCAAAAGTTAAGCACTTTAGAGAAATTCACTAAGGAAAATAGTGAAAATATTGCACAACTAGATGCAGATCTTAATTCTAGTGCTCAAAGTATCTCGACAACTAACAATGCAATTGAGTTACATTATGCAAAGGTAATGGAAACCAAGAAGTTTAGACTTCAGATTCAAGAGGTAGAATCACAATTCAAGGATGAGGTAACCGAGCTACAAGCTCTACTACTACTATAGAATCTTACACTACTGTGCAACAACATATGACTACAGCCAGGAAATTGATAGCCACCCTTGAGATGTCTTTCACCGACATCATCTCTGACATGCATGCCAGGATCACATTAGAGAAAATGACACTTGAACACCTTCAAGAGAAATGGGAAAAGATGATGGAGGACATGAAAAACTCTCATTCCCACATTTTTTACAAGCTGTAAGTGATTACACCTTTTCCCTTACTATAAAAAAAGGGGGAAAATGATATGTATAGGAGGAAATTGATAGGATACAAGGGTGAAAATGATATGTATAAAGGAGATGGTAAGTGTACATACATATACTATACTGGCATATACATAGGGGAGTCATAAATGACAAGATGAACATATGATGTACATTAATAAACATTTTAGTATTTGCACATATTAGTTTTTGATACTAATGTCAAAGGGGGAGATTGAAAAATTTATTTTTTCCATTAGTATGAAAGGAAAAATAGTTGTGAACCGTTGGTAACACCAACATCAAAAGTTAGGCTTAGAGAAAACCTGACAGAAAAGTTCAAAGCGAACCCGATGAAACAGTGCAACCCAAAATGTTACAAGGGAACCCGACAAAGAAAACCCGATAGAACAGATGAAAGAGGAACCCGACAAACCAAAGATCAACCTGAGCACTAGTCTACCAAGAGATAAATAAAATTTTGAGAAATGTGGATCTGACTTCTACGTCAGATAAAACACTTGTGTTTTATATTTAGCTTTTCTATTAGCTTTAAATCCATTTCTTGAGGGACAAGCAATGTAATTATAATTGTTTTAATCAGTCTAACTAATTAGAAACATGCAAACTAGGAGATCAAGGTCAAGTTGTAAACGTTCGATGATAGAGTTATCATTGTAATACGTGAAACTAATTCTAGGTCAAAATAATTGTATAAATATATATGCAATCAATCAGAACAATATGTGTGATGATGATTGTAGCCAAAAAGCATATCTAAAGATCAGACTAAGAGTTTTATGTAGAAGAACAACCAAAGATGAATCCATATTTCAAGAACAAGAACCAAGGCTATCGAGAAGAATAGAGGTATTGATCAATCATAATAGGTGATAAATATACTTGTAATCTTTATTGGATTTGTAATAAAAAATTATAGATTGCACATACTTAGGTCATTGAATATTTATGACTACATTCTAACAAGTGTAGCAAATACAAGAAATCCTTGAGAAAGGTGAATTTAAAAATCCTTTGTAAATCTCTTAACCAAGTGCACACTAAACAATGTTTCTAAATCTCTTAACAGAGTAGACCTTAACCAGTCTCTACATAATACTCCTAACATGGTAGATCATAACAAGTGATCAAAATTGTAAGCTTTAACCGACCCCTTCCATTCTGCAGATAGTGAAGCTTTGTGGGTTTCATCCCCACCGTAATTTTTACCTTCTAACAAGGGTTTTCTGCATTACCAAATCTTGTGTCATGTGTCTATACATTTCATGAATGTTTTACATGCTTATTGAGTTAACGAATTGATATAACATACATAGAGATAGAATAACATAAATGGTTGGTAATACAATTGATTACTAAAATGATTAAGGTTAAGTGATAAATGTTTTGAGGGTACTGATTCACCCCTCCCCTCTCAGTACACCATTCCATTATTTCCAACACTTTCTAGGGAGGCATATCAGCCTTATCAAAAGTTATTGAATCCTCCAACTCAGCTCCAATTTCTATTTTAAGGATTAACAGTTTAATTACATAAACTAAATATTGACTTTTAATTAGGATTGGGTTTAAGGTATTAATATAAATATCCTTTTTGGCTATTATAATGTTATCCGATTGTGGACGATCAGTTTCTAGCATGCCTACAAATTTAACAATATGATTATCTACATTCTTAAGGGATTCTAAGCTAATAAGGTCCATTGGGATGTTCAGAAGAAGGATGATCCTCTCTCTTTAATAAACTAGGGTTACATTTTGGTTCCCAATCTAAAAAGGATAAATTGGGGTCTTTAAAACTAGGGTTTTCTGATAAAAGGAAACTATTTTTGATCTCTTTTGATTTACATTTTAAAAAGGAAAATCCATCCGACAGAGCAGCGGTACATACTTTACCCTCATATTGGGATTGTAACCATTTCATAATCTCTGAAGTAGGGGTTCCAAAACCACTCCATCTCACAGAGATTCCAATTTTTTTTGCACGGGGCTGAAGTCCTCTCAATCCTTATAGAATCTATATGGATAACATTTTCAGCAATAAAATTGGCTTCCCCTATTTGAGCCATAAGTGGATTCAAAAACTACTAATGGACAGAAGTATCATTACCCTTTTAGGAAAGAGCACTGAAGGCATTTTTGGTCAGAAGATGGAAGCGTTGAACTCTATGTTGCTAAGAGGGAAAATTATATTTCTTCCTTGATTTAACTTCAATCTAGCCATTAGGGATATCCTGTTGTTTATTTTGATCAAAGCCCAGATAGAAGCCGAAGCCTTTCTGAGCATATTTAGGTGTTCAAAGAAGAAGAATTTCCTATCAAGATTCTCCACTGAAAAAAGGGTTACATCGTGAGCTAGAAAGGAATTGTTCTTGAAGCCTCAGAATGGAGTAGAAGCCCCCGTCTCCATCCCCCAGAAAATGAAGTAGCGATAGGTGCTCTTCTATTGGAAACATGTCTTCTCAGTATCCAGGGAAATAGAGCTCTAGGTTTCCCTACTCCAACAATAGATCAACGACCATGGCAGAGATCATATATGAAAAACCTTTGATCATGAATATTTCTAGGACTACCTCGAACATCATGCATTCATCGAGAAGCGAATTATACATGCAGAGGAGAGTGCACCATTTCTTTATTAATTATACAATAATTTAAAACATTAATATATTAAATATATAGATAATTAATAATTTAATATTAATCAAATACTTATATTTAATTATTAAGTCTTAATTTTAAAATTGAGATTTAATTGATATTAAATCCAAAAATTATAATTAATTGTGCAAATTAAATTTGTAATAATTACTTAAGTTGCATAATTGATTTATTTAATTAAAATAATACTATGCATTTAATATGCACTTTATTAATGAATTTTGACTTTAGCTTTATTTTATAAAGTCAAGCCTTGCAAATTTAATTTAAGTGAAAATTAAAATTAAATTATTTCTTTTAATTTTTAATTAAAATTAAATTCCCAATTAGGGTTTCACTTTTGTAAACCTAATTTCCTAGTTTTCTATATATCTGAATTGAAATTCAATTGGAGGTTATTTAATCAGGTTGAAGGAGAATTCAGGAGATTAGATAATTTTTGTAGAGCTTGGGAGTATTTTGGATTGCTTCTTGCTTCACAATTGTATCTGATCTATTCTTCATTGTTGAGGTAGGGTTTGAAACCTTGATAATTCTAGTTGTTCAGATTCCTGTCTTCTATGCATATGAACTATTGGGATCCTGTGTTTGAAACTTCCTTGTTTGATATTGTGTGTTTCAATTGCTTAAATTTGAGAAATAGGTTATTGGTATTATTCTATGGTTTTTTCTTTCTTGTATGTGTGTCAGATCTATTTTCTAGGCATAGGGTTTTCATTAGAATCTTATTGCTTTCTATATGGGCATTAGGGTTTCCAGATCTATGCAAAACCCCTTCCGATATTTAAAATTTATGGTTGTTCATCAAATTGGTTAATTGGCCTTCAGATTTGTAAATACCCTTGCCAGTAATTGAAAATCCATACCTTTGCTAGATTCATGTTCAGCTCCCAAATCCTGCATGAAAAACAAATAGTGGAGATAATTCCATGCATGTTAGATTAAATTAATATTATCATGAATTTTTCTTATCAAAACCTCTATTAAAAGAATTGCATGTTCTAATAAAATTGCTATTTTCCCCCTTCTAGAGTTGGTTGTGTATATATATATATATATAGTCAAATTATTATTGACCTTTCTTTTAAATTTTATAAAAAAAAGAAAAAAAAGAAAGTTTGTTTTTTAATTTTTAGCCTGTAGCCTGATGCACCACTACATGTGGTGGCCCGCAAATGTACTTTGGGGACCACCACATAGTGGTGGGCCGCAGTCTTGCGGGTACTACCACTATGGTTAACCCTCAAGTTTAAAGGGCCCGTGGGTGGAGCCATTAGGCTGTGACCCCGCGGGGGTCCCTTTATTTAATTTTTTTGTTTGTATTTTTTATTTTTTTAAAAAATATTTTATATTAGTTAAATATTATTATATACATTTAATTATTTTTGTAGTATTATTTTAAATTAACAATTATTATTTTTAATTGTTAATAATTTTATTAATTGAATTTGTTTAATTAGGTTTTTTATTTAAATATAATTATTAATTAATAATTGAAATTGTTGTTATACTGTTTTCAATGTTTATATCTTTTTTATGAATAATAACTATGAAGTTTTTTTTACATATTTTTAAAACATTAATATATTTAGTTATTGAAGTGATAAATTGGATTAATTATTAATCTAATTAATTAGGATCCACCTAATTAATCAAATTCATATATTAATTTATGATGGGTCTTGTTTATAGTTTTATTGTTATAGTCAATTTGGGTTAGTTGGTCTAGGAAGCTAGACCAGAGGCTTTGGGGTGTTTTCTTTTTGTATCAATTGAGTTTCGTTGATTGATTTTATTTCTAACCTTGATTTGGAGTTGATCTTTTAGATGATTTGTGATCACCTTCATAACTCTATTTTGCTATCTTTTCTTTATAAAAGTTGTATTGTATAGTTGTGTTTTGTTGCATGATTCATATGGGAAATATGGTTTTGATCTATTTTTTACTGGCCTTGATTTTAGTGGTTGAGTTCATATGAATATTGATTGTACTGAGGGTATGATGATGTTTTGGTTTGAGGACCAGATAGTTTCTATATGGATAGGAACCATTTTTGAGATTTATGTGTTACCTTCTTGATGTCTTGATTCTTTTGTGCCTAGGTAGGTTAACTAAGTGTATGGAGGGGAAGTGGCTTGCAATGGGGGTCAGGGCCATAAGAGGATACCTGGGTAATTCATTCACAAGTAATTTTAACAAGTGAATATGATACATTAATGGGGTTTTAAAATGAATTAATAAGATGTTCTGAGTTCTCGCCCATGCCTTGAGTGGTAGTACATGCTAGGGTGGGAGTGAGAGAGGATGCTTGATTGTGGTCTAGTATAGTTAGGATCCTTATATGTATGAAAGGATTACTGAGAAACATAGAGTCACTTGGGGCCAGGGTCCAGAGAGACTACTAGGGTAACTCAAGGTTGGACTTATGCGATGACACTTCCCTATATGCATCTTAGGTTTCTTACATGTGTTTGGTGCCTTTGGTATTGAATATAATATTTATTTTTATGGAGATAATCTAGGATCTTATTGTGCATACCTTATTGATGTCTTGTATACCCTTTCTTTTTCCTTCTTTTTGTATACCTGTGTGTGTGGGCCTGATGTTATCTCCTCAGCATGGTGGGAGTAGACCTTTTATTCCACAAGGTTGGCTGGTAGTGATTCTTTTACCATTTGACATTCAATGTTCTTATTTGTGCTTGAATGATCCTTGTTATTGCTCTATCTTCTTGTTCTTCCATAGACTTGTTCTTTTTCATGTTATGTATTTGTACCTTATCTGTATATTGGTTGGCATTCATTCAAAGGATGTGATGTATTGTTATTCATTATTATATACCCTTTGACTTGTGTAGTGAATATTGATTAAGTATGTATACCTTGGGTATTAGTTGTATATGTCATATTTTTATATGAGATGTATATTTATTTTTAGTTGAAATACCTTTTATGTTAGTTATTTATAGTTGTTCTTCTTAGATTAGTTTTCTTAAAGTAACTTTATGTCAAGGAACCCTCAAGATTTGTAATTTATGTTTAATTTTCTTTGATGTTTATGTTATGTATTCCATGGTATTGCTTCCACATTGTTATTCATTTTGCTTGCAAACATTTAAAAAAAAAATCCTATAAACTTAGTATCATTTTCTAGGTTAATTTTCCTGGGTTTCCTAGTGGGGTGTTACAAATTTGATCTTTAATTTCCTAGCATAAGTCTTTTTAGCCATAGATGATGACCTCTTGATTTCTTCCTTGTGAGAATAGATATAAGAATCTTAAAAAATTCTTCAAACATTCCAAATTTTTTTACTCTTGGATCCTTGGGAAACTTTAGTAGCACTTTAGCAATATACATGCTATCATTTTATGTTACTTCATAGGGAAACAAAGATAGCCATGAAGACCTTGGTTCAATAGTTTCCATAAAGAAATTACATATGTACACTAAAAAGGTAATTTCATCTTTGTACCAATCCACAACCATGAGAGGTATCTATTATGTAAAAACATCTCCTTCTAGAGATCTAATAAAAATTTCTAGACCAAATAACCACTATTATTCAACTTATCCAACCAACCCTTAATCTATGCTCCAACGGGCATGTCATATCTCCATAACACATTTTCTACTCCAATAAAGAATTTAGAAAGAAAAAGATCAGGAATACAATAAGATATCTATTGAAAGGTGTGCACCCTTGGTCTCCTTGTGTTGCACAACACAATAGTGGTTTGTGACATGGCTTAACCACGTCCTGTACTTGTATAACTCAAGTGGTTGTATCAGGCATTAACATGTTAATTTTATTTAATTTGACAAACAACAACTAGTATCAGAGTTGAGGTC
Source organism: Thuja plicata (assembly GCA_018584345.1). Lineage (NCBI taxonomy): Eukaryota > Viridiplantae > Streptophyta > Pinopsida > Cupressales > Cupressaceae > Thuja > Thuja plicata. Next base: position 915,112 of record MU226708.1, read on the forward strand.
ACAAGTTTGAATCCCAGACTTGCGCTAGGGGAGATTTTTGTAAGGCGTGGACCCTTGGTCTCCTTGTGTTGCGCAGTGTAGTGGAGATTTGAGATATGACTTAACCCCCTCCTATGCATGTATAAGTTAGGTGGTTGTATTAGGAAATAACATGTCAATCTTTGATGCAATGAAATCTAACAAGATCCATACCTAAAGGCATATATTTCTTCTTTATTCTTCTATAGGTTGTCAATTAGTTGTTATCTTAATACCTCACACAAGTCATATTGTCTATTTTCCTTCAACATCTAATAGGAAATGAATACATTGGTAGAAGTAGAACCTTCCCCATTTTTGTAAGAAAATTATATGAAAATCCCATAGTTTCATATCTTACACCAGTGTTTGTAATCATATTAATCCTCAAGGATCTCTTATCATAAACAATAACATTCATCTTGAAAATTTCCTCACTCTTCACAAACTTACAAATAGGAACTCCTCTGCTCGAATACAAACTAGTTACCATTGTTATAGTAATCATTAGTTTTCTTATTAATTAAATCATGTTGATTTAATTAGTTAAGTTATTAATCTTTAGTGCTTAAGCTTTCTCTTAGGTGCATTAATAATTAATTATTTTATTAATTATTAATGTGCAACCTAGCTTTTTTAGGCTTTAGGGTTTTGTTCACCTTTATAGGTTGAACCTTGTAATTATTTTTTCAATAACTTGGAATATATTTTTGCTCTCTCTTTTCAAGTATTTTGAGCTCTACTTTTTTCCTCCTTTCAGCTTCTCTCCTGTAAAAGGTTATTTGCATGCAGGTGTTCCTGGAGTTTTGTGGATTTGTCTTTCTCAAATCCTACATGGTATTAGAGCCATACTTCTACTACCTGGTCTAGTGTTTTTGAAGTAGTGATTCAAGGGAAAAAACTATAGTTTTTTTGGGGTTTTCTCTTCAATCTAAAAGAGGCACTTTTTTGATGCATTTTGAGTGCAAACAGACCTCACCATCGCGCACAGTAGGCCCAAGAGATTACTTTTTCATATAAAGTTTGCCATTTTTGGCTACAGTGATCTCTGGGAAAAAATTTCTCTCTACAGGCTGTACGCCACTATTTTTGAGGTGAAAAATTAAAAAAATGCCCAAAAAACTTTTTTTTTTTCGGAGGCAACACGCACCACCACCGTGCCACCCCCGTGCAGCCCATGTGCCACCTGCGCCCGACTCATAGCCTATGCACCACCGTAGTGCCACTACGGCTGTCGCGCCACTCGGCTACAAATGGGGCTCCACCACTGCCCAGCTGTTGTGCCACCTCCACTACAGTGCACCTCCCAGGAGCCACCTGCGTGTCGCTCTATCACCCACAAGCTTCCAATAGCTGGTGACATTAGCATTGCGACTGCTGATGTCATTTTTCTTATAACTGATATTTTTTCTGGCAGTGGGATTCTTTTTCCCAACGTGATGGCCTAGTGATGATCATACGACCATCAAATTTTTTACCATGGACATGTGACGATCATTTGAATGTCAATTTTTTCCCAGGACTGGTTTTTTATAGAGAGCTTGTTTTCAGAGGTCCTGTTTGTTTTTTGGCTCTAACTTGAGCATACGATAATGTTTTTTAGAAAATGAGATAACGTCAAAAATCTCTTTTCGATCTGGAGACCACCATGTGGGTTTCATCTACAAATTTGGTCATTTGAGTTCCTATTTTTAGCGTCAAAGTTGTAGCTTTAGTTTCTCTCCTCATTGCATCAGGACACCAGGTTTTTTTTTTTTTTTGTGCTCTCTAAGTTATCTTTTGGTGTATGGGGGATAGTTTACTATATTGTGGGGGTGTATTTTCCTTTCTGTCATTTACTTCAGAAAGACCCTTCTACTTCTGTCTTCTTTCTCTCAATGTTGGACCCTTCCATTGACTGGCTGACACCACATAACTACCATACTTGGAAATTGCACATGACCAGATTTCTCATGTCATGGGGCCTATGGTCCTTTCTAGATGAGAACCAGCCTATTTTGCAGCATCTGTTTGAGATTCTTCAGCATAGGAAAAAGATGGATGAAGCCATGGGCTTAATTGCACTAAATATCTTTGACAATCTCCTATTTCATTTAGAGAATTTGCACACTCCTCGGGCCATCAGGGGAAAGTTTACAGACCTGTTTGGCATAGTGAATGAGGTCTGGGCACTACACCTTGATGCACAGTTGACGTCATTGTCTCTTGACTTTTTTTCCACCATTAAGGACTTCTTGATGAAGTTCAATGCTCTTTGTTCACTTTTACAGGGATGTGGGAAAACCAAATCAGATAATGAGTGTATCTTCCTGATACTCTCAAAGCTTCGGAGTCAATTTTAGATATTCTCCTCCACTTTCTATTCCATTATGGATGCTTTGGGTCCTAAGCACATTATGCATTCCTTTGCATCCTTCTTTGATCGGTTGACTCGAGAGAAATCAAAGCTTCAACAATTGGATGATACTTCTAGATCTATGAGCCATGCTTTGGTTTCTCATCCATCCTCATGGAAATTGGAGCAGAAACAAGTATCACCAACCACAGAGTTTTGGAAGGATTCTCCTTCTCATCATTCCTCTGTCCCACCTCCTCCAAATAAGGGTTAATCAAAGACCCAAAAACCTAAGTGTGCTTATTGTAATAAGCCCAATCATGATGATTCTTAGTGCTTTTAGAAGAAGGTAGATGGATATGCCCAACAAATTTCTGATTTGACAACTCTTCTTCACAAGAGAAAGATTTATATTCCTTCTTCCTCTTCTCACTGGTCTTTTTCACCATCTTCTCAGGTAGATGGGTTAGAAAATAGAAAGGGTCATGCATTATGTGCATCTTCTATTGCTCCTTCTTCTAGATGGCTATTGGATTCAGGTTCTTCACACCATATTTCATCTTCTTGGGGTTCATTCTCATCTTTTGTGGCTTCACCTACCCCACACATTCTGATGGGGATAACACTGTTATGACTGTATTTGGGAAGGGTTCTATTGACATTGATAATGGTACATTCAATGATGTAATTTGTGTTCTATCCTTGACCTCTAACCTTCTCTCTATTTATTAGATTACCCATAGTGGGATAGGGAAGACACTTGAGTTCACTCCAGATTCAGTGCACATCAGAGATAGTGTGACATGCAATATTGTTGCCACAGGGATAGTTGATCATGCCACTCACTTGTACTCCTTCTCTCATTTTGGTCCACCATCTCCATTGTCAGAGAATATATCTCCTACTTCATGAGTGCCTATTGAGGACAAGTTGGGTCACCTGAACTAATGTGTTTTTCCTGAGATCAATGTTGTGGCTCCTACACCTTGTCCTCCTGATGATTTTGCATCTGTTAAGAATGATTCCTTTTTAGTAGTACCTATTCTGGTTTCTCCCTGCATCAAGCCACCTACTCCTATTGTTGAGGGCATATATGCGAACATTCATCTCCTCCCAAATTTCATATTCATCCCATCTATTGGTCCACCTTCATTGGAGATTCCACTACAGGAGTCTCATGCATTATCCTTTAAACATAAGTTAGGCCTTCTAGTTTCACCTCTCATTCATGGGTTTCCTTGTTGTTCCATGCCTTTGTTCCTTCTGCATTGGAGTTCCATTGGTTCGATCATTTCCATAGGGGTTCTATCTTTTTGGGGGGCTTAGATGTCTCCCCCCTCTCTCATGGGGGGGCTGGTTGTACTTGTGGTTTTGAGAGAGTCTCTTGGGCCATTTCTTTTCTACATCTTTCTATCTCTTTTTGGAGAGGGTTTTTTCCCACTGGGTTTTCTCCTTTGTCTCTGGTTTATAGAGGTTTCCTTGTATTGGATACCTGATCAGGCCTTGTTGTCAGGACCCATTTCCTGCTTTCATAGATGTGCTAGATTAGCTTTCCTCCTGAGCTTAGCTTAAGGGGGGGTGTTAGAGTAATCATTAGTTTTCTTAGTAATTAAATCATGTTGATTTAATTAGTTAAGTTATTACTATTTAGTGCTTAAGCTTTCTCTTAGGTGCATTAATAATTAATTCTTTTATTAATTATTAATGTGCAACCTAGCTTTTATAGGCTTTAGGGTTTTGTTCACCTTTATAGGTTGAACCTTGTAATTATTTTTTCAATAACTTGGAATATATTTTTTCTCTCTCTTTTCAAATATTTTTTAGCTCTTCTTTTTTCCTCCTTTCAGCTTCTCTCCTGTAACAGGTTATTTGCATGCAGGTGTTCTTGGCATTCTGTGGATTTGTCTTTCTCAAATCCTACAACCATCCTCAAAGAATCATTCAAAATTAGGTAAAACTTAATCAACCAGAGGAATTCACCATGAATTTGGCTCACTACAATCCCTTCTACATCTTCATCAATAAACATTGGGAAATCATTCCAAATATCCAAACCCATATGCCTTAGATTTGTAAATTCATCCATCAACACTTGCAAATCAAGGAATTTCCTTTTGAACTCAATCATTTTTCAATTTCATATTCTTCTAATAGTACATCAATGTAGAAATGTGTCTTCCTTGTGAATAACTCTATCACAAACCATCGAAAAGGAACCAAAAGGATTTTTTTTCAAGGGTATGAATAGATGTATTTCAACAACTGGTCTGGCGTAATCCAGAACACCATTCAACCTTGAATTTCCTATATCAACAAGTTTATAAAATAAATATATTTTTTACCATAAGCACATGTCGTGCAAATTTTTTCTAAAACTCTTCTTCAATAAATAGATGATGAAATGATTTTGAGATAAAAAAATATATAATGTATGGAACTAGGGTTTCATGAAAGTTGATATACAAAAACTGTAGTGTATCAACAATCTTCTTTCTAGACCACCTAAAAAATTTAGAAGCATTTGTATACAACACTTCAACAATCGAATCTAACAAGGGGTCATTATTTTTTCTTTCAATTTTCCCTCTTAGACAATACATTTCTAAGTTTATATAAAAAAATAATTATCTATCATAATTTTATCTTTTGATTTAACCAATACTACTTCATCATCTTATTTTCTTCATTTACATCAATCTTCCTTTTGAAACCATCTGCATTCAAATTTTACTCTTTTGTAGTATTTTACAATATGTGCCATCTTGTTAAAGTTATAGCATACCAAACCTTTCATAGATCCACTTCTGCATATAGTTCCTTCAAATGTTTTGTTTTCCCTACACTCAACAACTCTATGCCCATATCCATTGTAAGAATAACAATATCCATTGAATTATTGAACACTATTCCATATCTTCTATGTTCGTAAGCTCTATGTCCAAACTATTACAAGCACAACATCTCCCATTAAATACTTTATCTTTGATATGACTTCTATATTCATTTTCCTTGTGACTAAGTTTATTGCATGAAAAATAATTACCATTAAAAGAGTACTTGAATGGAACATAAGAGGTTCTTCAAAAATAATTCTTACTATCTAGAGCTAGAATGGAATCTTGTTGATCTTTGTTGAAGTCCATTGGTTCATCCTTAACATTTTCTTTTCTGTTCTTTTCTTTTGTCTTTCTATCTTTCACCTTTTTTAGAACCAAGTTCATCTTTTCTTTTGTTCTTAATTAGAATATTGTCAAGTATTTCGCTGCCACCTTTTAATTTAAGACCTTTGTCAATCTATTCTCTTTCATCTTCCAGTTCCTTATTGAGCATATGAACTTGATTTTTTATTTTGGTAAGATGTTCAATTTTTATATTCATTTTTATTCCAAGATCCTCCATATAATTCCTTCCTTCATTAAGGAGTTTTCTCAAAGAAGTAATTGTGTCCATGACCTTCTTATGTTTCTCTCTAATTTTATCAAGGTAATCTAATGTATATCTCAATTAAGTTTCCATATACACATAAACATCAGCCTCATCCCATTCATTTTCTCTATAGGAATCCATGTCATTCAAATCCTCTCTAGACATAGTTTTCAAATCCCAAATCTACCATAGTGTTTAAACCGTTTCTTTAGGAACCAAGTTCTGATACCAATTGTTGGACACACCCGAATATTAAGAAGGTGGGTGCTGAATAAAAATCAAATTTAAAAAATCTTAAACCTTGATCAAAATCATCAAATTGTTCATTTGACTCGTTCACTTCTTTATGTATTAAATAAAGCAACTAAAATAGTAAAATATGCACACAATAACACTATAATTGTATCCAGAATGGGAAAAACCATGTTGAGAGCTATCTCACGAGATATGTATAAATCTATAATAACATAGAATTTAGGCTCATTTCTAGAGAGATCAATGCTAAGGACTTGTAACTAATGTTTACTACTTGTAGAGAAAGATACAAAATATGACTTGCAATTTGAAGATCGCTTCTATAGAGCAAGAAGCACATACAATATGAATACAAGAGAAATTGAACTAATAAAAAATAACATCTGATATGTTGGATCATAGTTCACAATGAATAATCATATGAACCTATCTTAATTTCTACACTATCCAACATTTAGACCTGAGAATCATTCTTCAACACTTTGTCCTTTGTACCTTTCTCCCACACAACATCATGCATAACATATCTCACACTCACTCACCAAATATTAACCAAGATTGTTCATATATACAATCTAGATCACATAATAGTTTGGCCCAACTGAGGGTATAACATGTAGGCACAAGGTCATCCAAAATCCTTATAAACAAATCATAAGTGTAATAAAAATATTTGTGGAGATCCACATCGAGTCAGTACACCTTCCAAAAGTATTCAAGAAACCTCTTCAAACACCATACATTACCACATGTAAAAAGTAGCTTCAGACCTAAAATAGTTCACCGATCCACTAACAAAGAATCAATATACTTAATATAATCATTCTTACATGTTTCCAAAGAGAATTAGGCTAGGAAAGTAATCTACACCACAAAAGACATTTGAGATAGCATCAGAATAGTAGCAAAAAACCAAACTAAACCATACAAACCAATCTTATAACCTCTAAACAAGTAGTAAATCCACTTTGAATGTTGTCTAAAAAATATTTGTATATAGATTCCATACATCTACATCATCATTATAAAGCCAAAAATGCATACAGATCGAAACCACCAAATTGTACCATATAACCATAAAACAGAACAAGGAGATCAACAACATCACCATCAAAGGACTAAAATCAAATAGGGAATCCCCATCACCACAGTAATAGTATTCAAAACATAATTATAATTCTCCATCATTAGATGAACATATTTTGGACCAAGGGAATTGCAAGTGTATAACACATATGACATATTCTGAATTATATGCACAAAAGGAGCTTCCACCACAATTCTTCTTATCCATACCAGTGATATAAAAAATTGGAATTGTGTGTGCTCTTGAATCTTAAGTGTGCCTAAGATTTGTATGAGCTAAAATGAAGAAAAAAATATAGAAATCTACTATATTGCATTAAACTAAAACCCAAAATGACAATTAAGTCTACTATGCATGAAATCATATAACTTGAAATAATTGTATACACCCAAAATGGACTTAATAAATTAATTTTTATTATTTAATTAATGTCCTTTATTCTATTTACTAAATAAATCTAATTTATTTAGTGAATTCACTTAGCCTATTATTCTATTCCTATGTCCTCTAATTATTCGTATTTAGTGATTTTATAAAAATTGCTTAATTAGTCCAAGGGGTTGAGCTCAATTGGTTACAGCTTTGGGTTTTCATTGTGGAGACCCGAGTTCAAATCCCCATAGGGATATCTTGTGTGACTCTTAGTATTCTTATTTGGCTTATGGTCTCTTGTGTGTTTTCTCGAAAGGAGATGATATTTGCAAACAATCTCTAATATATAAAAAATTATTAATTACACATTCATCATCCACCTCATTTAACACTTCACCCTTGGCTAAGATAATTAATTAATTTAATATAATTATTTTTCCTATTTTATTTCAACCATGAGTCCTATTCCAATGGTATGGAAGGGGGGTATGTGGATTTTTAAGACTTTATATTATGACCACATGTCCTCATAGGACTTATTCTATTCCCTCATGGCTATAAATTAGTGGCTTTTCTAGCCACATCACATGATCAAACATGACTCAGGGGCACTTGTTCATAGAGTCGCATTGAGGAAAAGGTCCTTCCTTAGTCCTCTCAAGGGTCATCAAGAGACACTTGGCATGTGTCTCTCCTTCTCTCATCACTCTCCCTCTTTCCATTTTAGGTGGAACATTCCCCCTATTTTTTTCTCTCACATTCCAACTAATTCCTCAATTATCTCAACTTCTCCAACTAAGTCAATCTTTGCCATTGATTTATCCACCTTTCAATCCCCACCATTGGATTCTAGCACATGGGCTTGAAGATTAAAAAACTCTATAAAAGGAGCACCTTTTTGACAAAAATGGATCCATCTTGAACAATTAGAAATATTTGATATCTTAGCATTTTAAAAATAATCTTTCAAGCATTTTAGGATCATTGTCATAACTATAGCATCATAAGCATCTTAGGTTTAAGCATTATCATATTCTATCTTCTCATTATTCCATCTTTCATTATCCATTTGAAATTATTTTAGGAAATTCATCCTAGATTTACATTACACATCCACTATCTCCACACTTTGGAGACATCTTGGAAGAAGTAGATTTTCAAGTCTGAGAGCTCAAAATAGGAATTTCAAAGCTAGGAGAGCAATGAAGACAAGCTATAAAGAGTAGGAAAACATAAAAATCACATTTTTATATGTTTTCTCTTTCATTCTTCATTGTATGTGCATATATAATAATATTTATACTATTTAGTGGATTAGTTGTAGAATTTTATTAGTTATATATATAATTTGCATACTTTTTGGCACACACCGTGGGGCCCAAGCCCCAAAATTTAACAATTTTTTTTAATTTTTTATTGTGTAGAGAAGCTCCTAGGTAGTATTTATGCATTCATTCTCACAAAATTGCACATCCATCCTCCAATTCCTCACATCCATACCATCCATAAAAATTCCAACAAGAGAAATTTTGCCCCATTTTCTCCAAATTCTCTGTTCTTGTACACACATTCCTCTTTCCTCTATATTTATCCTCTATTTCTATGAATTTTTAATTTTGTGCATACATTTGACTGTTCTACACAAACATATTTCAATTGATGACATATAACTGATTGAATGTTTGAAGATGTTAAGTTGATCACCGAAATGCAGAAAGATAATGCAAGACATTAAATCAATTAATGGATTGTATTGTCATTGATGTCAACTTGATATAATCTGATCAATTATATTCAAAGTGTCAAAGACTTCAGAGAATCAGAGAGATAAATATTATGCTTTCAGTAATGCATAAAATATCAGCACTCACTAAGTGACTACAAACACCGACAGGTAGTGCACCCCGACGAAGAGAGAAACCCAAAAGTGAAGTCATAGTGATGCCTGAGAAAGAAAACCGACAAGAATTATCGACGAGCATAATCAAAAGCATTACCAACATGTAGAAATTCATAGTGATGCCCAACGGATAGACAACCCTGACAGACAGACAACCCCGATGGAGATTCCCGAGGAGAACTGAAGTGTTGACCGAAGCTATCAAAGAGTTAAACACCGAAAGGAACTGAAGTTCAAAAATGAAAAAACACTTAGCTAGAAAGAGCTAAAGATAGAATTAATTGGTTGTTAATTTTGTTTTCATCGATAAGATAAGGCCACAAATAAGTAAAATATTTAAAGTTTTTTTATCCAGTTGTCAAGGAGAAATCTAAGGGACAAAACTGGAGTAAATCTTTAAAGCAAGATTAGCTAAGATTGTGGATCATGTCAAGAACAAGTAAATCAAGAAGTGAGAAATAGTGATATCATTTCTATAAAGAGACAATCTAATTCATTATTAATTAGGGGAGTGAATAGAGAAAGAGGATGCTGAAGAGAAACTAATGAAGAACAACTTCATATAGTCTTGATCAATCAAATTGAGGAAAGAGCTAAAGATTTATGCAGACACCGAGAAATAGAGAAGCAAAAAATCACCGAGAAAAAAGAAGTGGAGAAAAGGTATTGAAAAGATATATTGATCAGAAAGCTATTATGAGCTTACAATAGTTCTGAAAATTTGCAAGTCTATACTTGTATATGTGAACACATCATTTACTATTTCAGTTTAACCATTGGATCAAAAATTCTCTTAACCGAGCAGGATTTAAATATCCTTTCTATATTGAGATACATCCCAAGGAGTATCAAAATTTTTTGATCATGAAGATATCATCAGATGCAAGATACTATTTGACAAACTACACTAGGTTTGGTCATAGAAGATAGCATAGAGATACCCGATATCAAGTGAAAAATTATTCTATTTAAATCCTCTAACAAGGTCACACCTAACAGTGTGTTTGTAATCTTTAACAGGCTTGGCTCTTCATCAAGCTCACTTTAGAAGAGTGAAAATTTTGGGTTACCAGTCCCAAGCGGTTTTTCCCTTAACAGGGTTTCCACATTAAAAATCCATGTGTCAATGTGTTTATGAGTCATTACTTTAGTGTTTTTCATTACACATAGCTAATTCTGGATTGATTGGTATACACTAAGAAATTTATTGTATTTCAATAAATGAAAGACTGGTAATCGGTAAAGAGTAAGAATAAGGTTTAATAGTGAACTCCGAGCAGTAGTTATTTGATAAGATTGGTTAAAGGCATTCATCTTGTAGGAATGAAGATAACTTGAGACTTAATATTGTGGTACTAAGTTTTTGGGTTGATTTATTGGAATATTTTTTAGGCCACTAATTCACCCCCCTCTTAGTTATTCTAACAATTGGTATCCGAGATTGTGTTCATAGAAAGGGAGTTTAACAACTCAAGAAAAATATTACAAGATGAACAAACGAGATGTGCCCAAGTTTAATAAAGAAAACTTTGCATCATGGAAAAAAAGAATAAGACTCCACCTATCAGGTATTGGAAATGATGTTGTTCAATACTTAGATATTGAATATGTGTTTCCTATAGGACCTCACATACTTGAGTAATTGAGAGAAAAGTATGAGCATAATTGCATGATGATAGAACTTGATTCCTCACTCTCTGATGTTGAGTTTGAACATGTCAAAACCTGCACCTCTACAAATAAAATGTGGGATAAATTGAAGCTAGTAAATAGAGGAGATGCTAATGTACTAAGAGCCAAGGTTGAAAGCCTAAGAGGGAGGTTTGATGACCTCAGAATGAAAGAAGGAGAAAATATCACTCGGTATAGCTATAGAATCAAAGAGGTAGTCAATGCTATCCAAGGAGTTGGAGGTGTACTTGAAGAAGAGATAGTAGTAAGTAAAATCCTAAGAACCTTACTGCCTATATATGCTATTAGAGTATCTTCTATACAAGAAATTAGAGTAGTTGCAAACAATAATGCTATTCTAGATAGCCTGATTGGTAGAATGATTTCATTTGAGATGAATAACTTTGATAATAGTGTCTTACCATCTATAGAATCTACATTCAAATCTTCTTTGAAAATAAGTAATTCAATTCATAAACACACTATTTGAAATGATAGTGAAAGTGATAGTGATGACCAAGGACTTGATGAGATTGAAGCACTAATGGAAACAAGATTGCTAAGAGGCAAAGGTAGATACAACGGTAAATTACCAATTGTATGTTTTAATTGTAAAGAGGTTGGACACTTTACTGCAAGATGTCCTAACAGAAGAAAAGATGATAGAAGTAATGATAGAAAATATGAAAAGAAGTTTGACCGAGGTAATAATAGAGATTACTGAAGAAACCGATAATCTGATAGAAGAGATACCTGAGACTACAAGGAAAAAGGAAAGAAATCTTGTTACCTAGCTGAGAACAAAGCTGGAGACACTAACACCAAATCTGATGAAGACATTGAGATGGTATTTGTAGCCATGAAGGATGATTTAGATGAAGAAGAAGAAAGGTATGTAGAGACTGAACTCATATCTAAGGTTAGTAAGAATGATGTGTGGATTATAGGTAGTGGTTGCACTCACCACATGACCAGTGATAAAAAAAATTTGAAATTTTTGAATACTATAATGGTGGATCAATAAGAATGGGTAATGACACACCTAGTCCAGTTGAAGGTAAAGGAACCATAATGTTGAATAACTTGATCAATTGTGAAAATGATTACTGGGTAAAAGGATTGAATTATAATCTGTTGAGTGTTTCACAACTGAATAATATAGGTCACTGGGTAGAATTTGAGAATAAGAAAACAAAGATCTTTAATGAATCAGGAAGGTTGATCATAACTGGTGAGAAGAAAAAAGGTAACCTTTTCTATCTTGATGACATTAACACCACTTGTTTAATGGCTAGAAACAAAGACATATGGTTGTGGCATAAGAGATTATGTCATGTGAATTTTTACAACATCATAAATATAAGCAATAAAAGGAGAGTAAGAGGCTTACCGAGCATGACAAAGCTCGAACATATCATGTGCAAGAATTGTCAAAAAGGTAAAATGACAAAGTCTAGTTTCAAGAGAAAAGCCCATACATCTAATTATATACTAGAATGAGTCCATACTGATTTATGTGGACCCATGAGGACAAAGAGTTACTATGGTGATAGATACTTCATTCTCTTTGTTGATGATTATTCTAGAATGATGACAGTTATTTTCTTAAAAGATAAATCAGAAGCATTCAAGATGTTTAAATGGTATAAGGCTATGGTAGAAAAACAAAGTGGTAAAGAATTTAAATGATTAAGATAAGATAGAGGAGGGGAATTTATTTATGATTAAGTCACTAACTATTGTAATGAGCATGGAATTAAAAGATAGGTTTTTGCACCGAGAACACTATAGAAAAATGAGATTACTGAAAGGAGAAACATATCAATTGTTGATTGTGCAAGAATATTGATGATTGAGAAAAAAATCACTTAAAATTTTTGGAGGGAAGCTGTCAATATTGTTGTCTACACATTGAACATAGTACAATTGAAGAAGGACACAAAGAAGACACCCAATGTAAGTTACTTCAGAATTTTTGGTAGTCAGTGTTATATTTTGAAAGATGATAGAAATGGAAAACTTGACTCCAAAAGTGATGAAGGTATCTTTCTAGGGTATTCCACCAAAAGAAAGGCTTATAAATGTCTTAACAAGTCCTCTAACAAGATCATTGAAAGTGCAAATGTAAGAATAGATGAATTTGCAAAGAAGAATGATAAGGAAATCATAAAAGAACCAGAAGACTACAACAAGTTTGTTTACACCAAAGAACCTAACACTCTACCTAAGAAAATGTGTATCAATCCCGAGCAACTGAACATTGCACACAAGCATCAAGCTGTTGTATATAATAAATGTGGCCTTATTATTTAGCCATACACTTCAACATGGTCATTGTTCAACAGTCACATACAAGAATGGATATGAAATCATCCATCTTGCATGCCTGCATGAGTCGACCTATTGCCTCCTATCTAGCTAGGGTTTTGAATAAGCTCTCAGTATTCGAGAGTCAAACAACCATAGACCATTACTAGAATGGAGGATTTGAGCTAATGTAGTGCAAGGTTAATCTATAATGACAGATGCAAGATTAATATAGGAAATAAGCATGAGATTAAGCTAGGAATGAATATGAGATTAAGCTAGAAATGAGATTAATCTAAGAGTGCTTGAAAGAAGCTAAACTAGACATGATTAATCCAATAATGATATTAGTTTATTGAAAATGTAAACTAAGAAATGTGAGAGTTTAAATGTATGAAAATTATTGAATTGAAAATGCAGCAGCGATTCAATGCAACAATGAATTCTCTCTCTTTTTTTTTTCAATAAGAAATGAGGTTCTTTTATAGGATGAGAGTCCAGTTAGAATGGAAATTTTCCTTTGAGAGAAATAGTTAACACCTCAAAATCCAGTTTTAGATTAGCAAGTTTCCTTTGAGAGAAACAGTGAACTGTTGTCTTTTTGAGTGAAGGAAGTAGTTAATTGTTTAGTTGCACTTTTGAATTTCAGTCAACTCAAAGTTTCCATTTCTGAACTTGAGAGAAGATTTTGGAGAGACTATGTAATTTAATAAATAGAATATGACCTCATAAATGTATTTTCTCAAGTATTTGAACAATTAAGCTCAATTATTGAAATTAGGGTATTTATTTAATAATCAAATATTATTTAATTCCTTTTTATGTATTTTAGCTAAAAGGGTGAATTTAATTTAATTAAAGTGCTAGGGCTTTGTAATTAAATTAATTCAATCATAGGGTTTATTTCTAGCCAAATATAATTGATATTTAGGAATTAAACATAGTATGTGATTAATGTAGATTTAGGGTTTTCCGCATTTGACACTTAAGTCAAGTAGAGTCAGTCAAAACTCAAAATTGCCTAGTACAATAGGACTTTGATGATTCAAAATATTGATAAATGTAACAAAATTGGTTAGGGTTACAAGATGCCAATTTTGGGGTGTTACATTTTTCCCCTCTTTGAATTGATGTGCGAGTAGCACATTGATTCAAAGAATAGTCTAATGTTTGAATCACAGGAGAATAGTTTGAAATTAATCTCAAGAATTGATGAAGATTTTAGAGCCATCTCTAGAATGGAGGTTAACTCTCGGAAGTCTAGGTTAGATTGCCAAGATGCCGGTTGGATCAAGTTTTTGAGGGTCATCTATAGAATGAAGCTTGATTCTCAGGAATTCGGGTTAGATTGCCTTGATACCTAATAGATTATCACTTTTCAAAGAATGTCCCTAGAATGAGGCTCAATCTCCAGTAGTTAGGGTTAGATTTCCCCAATGCCTGGTAGTGAGATTTCAAGAACCATCTTTAGAATGAAGCTTGACTCTCAGGAATCTGGGTTAGATTGCCCAGACACCTAATAGATGAGATTTCAAGAATCATCTCCAGAATGAAGCTTGATCCTCAATAATCCAGGTTAGATTTCCTCGACACTTAATAGATTGAAATCAAATCAGATTGATCAAGATAGATTGAAAGTGATTCAATAATGTAATCATCCTGCCCCCTCGAGAGCAAAATAGAAAGATGACACATCATAATGAAGATTGAAAGCGATAAATTGTAGATAGAGGCTGAATCAGAGGTCAAGAAGAACTCAAGATAGATTATAGGAGAATCCGAAGCAATTTTGAGCGATTTTAAGGTTTGACCAAGTTTGACCAGGGTTGACTAGATTTGACTTTTGAGGAAAATTGTCAAAGATTTGAGAAAATGTTGATTAGATATGATTCTGGCAAGAAAGTGGTGTTAGAAATTTGACTGCACAAGTGTTCGATCGTGTCAGTCCCAAAAATCTTAAAATGCAATTTTGAGTTATATAGGAGTGTCAGATTTTGATTTTGATCCTGAAAAATGGAACCCTTTTGAAAATTAGATTCCATTTCAAAGCATTTGGAATTGAAGAGCAAGAGCGAGGATCAAACACTTGGGAATTAGAGATGAAGCCAAAATGGTGAAGAAGAACCCCTCATCATACAAATCAAGGAGAACACAATGAAGTGAACACCAAAACACTGTCTAGAATGCAAGTCTAAAATGAACGTGCAATCTTATGCTAGATGCAATGAAAGTGCAATCCTATACTAGATGCAATGAAAGTGCAATCCTATGCTAGATGTAATGAAAGTGCAATCCTATGCTAGATGCAGTGAAAGTGCAATCCCTAGGACGTGGTTGTTGGACCCGTTGAATAGTTAATATCATAGAACATTTTTCAGAACATCAGAGTCGATATAATCCTTACTGGTGCCACTGTGGCCATAAGGATATGAATATGAATTTTATCAGATTTGATGTGGGAAACTAGTGTAAGCATCAAGGCACAAAATCCGAGATGACTTGAACATCATTTCTAGTTGATGTCGCAAGAGTACACTAGTATCGAGGTATTCAAATCCAAGATAACAATGAGTACGATCGTGCGTAAATAAATAGAGCAATAATATTCAAGGAGATAGTTCCAACTTCACCATGGCATACAAATAAACAAGATCAAGGGATGCAAACCTTTTCTGCCTTAATGCAGGAGCTCTTATCACATACACTTTGTTTATTTGACATTTTCGGATCATCGGGACCACACAACAAGCAGTAGACAAAGAAAAGATAAATGAAATCAATGAGAACAAGAAGCATACAAAGAGAAATTCAATCATAGCTCAGCATGTTTTAAAGTTTTAGGATGTATAGGTATAGGGGTGTTGAGAAACACCATTGTGCTTGTGAGTGCTTTGTGTTTGATTGCTATCGATATGTTATTTATGTTGGCGATATCCAATGTGTGTTGAAAAACATGGATGTATCCAAAGATGGCATTAAGAAACACTTTTGATTGTGGTGTTGAGAAACACCTATTTGTGTCAGTAGAGAGTTATCTTTCAGAAATGACAAGATTACTGACTCAAGCGGAGTCCAAAGATGTGAGCTGATTTGGGGACCCATGCCCCTAGTGAGATTTTGAGAACCATCTTTAGAATGAAGCTTGATCCTTAGGGATCTGAGTTAGATTTCTCAAATACCTAACAATGAGATTTTGAGAACCATCTCCATAACAAAGCTTGATCCTCAGGGATATGAGTTAGATTTCTCAAATACCTAATAGATGAGATTTTGAGAATCATCTCTAGAATGAAGCTTGATCCTCAGGGATCTGAGTTAGATTGCTCAAATACCTAATAGATTAATATTTTGAGAATCATCTCTAGATCAAAGCTTGATCCTCAGAGATTTGAGTTATATTGCTCAAATACCTAATAGATTGAGATTTTGAGAATCATCTCCAGAAAGAAGCTTGATCCTCAGGGATCTGGTTTAGATTGCTCAAATACCCAATAGATTAAGATTTTCAAAATCATCTCCAAATTGAAGCTTGATCCTCAGGGATCTGATTTAGATTTCTCAAATACCTAATAGATTAAGATTTTGAGAATCATCTCCAAAATGAAGCTTGACTCTCAGGAATCCGGGTTAGGTTGCCCAAATACCTAACAATGATGTGATATGATTGAAGACCCATGTCCCTAGGTAGCAACTGATGACTGACTTGACTCATGTTGTGAGGATAAACCCAATTTGGTTTCCCCTAGGCTTATGACTCTGGATTAGTGTCAAGTCAGAAGGGTTCTTAGAGGACCCAAAGTGTCACGAAAGTGACTAAAAGCTATATACAAGCTAAAGAAAAGGATTTCCAAGAAGAAGTGTGGAGTACCAGTCCAAATTCAATGGATTGATGTCAAAAATATAGATATACATCGATTGCACAAAATCTGGTCAGTTGGTGATAGTAGATAGACGCAATGAGAACTACTTGTGACTGATGCAAGAGAGATTATCAAGTAGAGAAATCTTAGTAATAGCTAGGCATAAGAAGGTAGACATAGTGAGAATAGCTAGTGACTGATGCAAGAGAGATTATCAAGTAATAGGATAGTGCTCCCTAGACTAGAAAGGATGCCCCTAGAGTATGACCAGTTTCAATCCATGTAAGTTGGTGTCTGGTGGTAACTGAGAGCATGCGCATAAACAAATGAAAGTAGGAAAGCTGGAAAGAAATTGTACAAAGCCAAGCAATGATGTGATAGATATAGAAATGTGGAACAAGAGGTGCCTATTTAACAGGTTTTCACCTTCTTGGCAGAAATTATTTTTTTGCTACCATGACACTTGTTTGCCAGGTTTTCATCAATGACACATTTTTCTTTTTTTTTTTGTATTTTTTTATTTGTTTGGTATTTTATGATATAGAGTACATCTCTTGAACATGTGGATATAGTTACAGAACTGTGGGAAATCTCATTAAACCAGAGCCAACATAAGCCACGTGCCCTTGTGATGAGGTATACAAAAACTTATCTGGATGGATTTCATGGGAAAAGAAGAAGATAACTATTACCATTACTGTCTTTTCTTGTAAGACTTAGAAGAATTTTTGAATGAGAAAATTCATCCACTAAGTAGTACAATTCCATTTTTTTGAATTTTTTCAAGACATTTTGTAGTTTTTAGGATTTTTTCAAGACATTACTATGTACATGAGCATTTTGAAGATTTCTCAGCTGTAGAATGGTTTCAAATGAAGGGCATTGATCGGCTCCTTGAGTTGATAGGCACTAGACCCAAACACTGTAATGACAACATACAGACCTAGCCAATTTGGTTCAAAATTTCCCTTTTGGACCTGATGCTGTTGATTCTTAGGGTTCTCCCTTAGAATGAGGTCACCCAATTGGAAGACCCTTAGTCAAACCTTCTTGTTGTAGCTCTTATACATTCTCTTCTAATATGCTCTTAGGAGATCGAACGCCACTTGATGATGTTCATTAAGTAGTTATAGCTCTTGCAACCAAGATATTTTGTTGTCATCATCAGTAATGAGGCCTTTCAGAGATATTCATAGAGTAGGAATATCAACCTTAATAGGTAGCACAACATCCGCTCTATAAACCAAAGCAAAGGGCATGGCCCCTGTTGGTGTTCGTATGCTTGTTCTATATACCCAAAGAGCTGGATTGATTCGGAGATGCCAATATCATCCAGATTTGTGAACTGTAAATAATAACAAGAATCTATGATCAAAGAAGCTATTGATTCAAAGAGAATAATAATGAGAGTCTATGATCAGGTATATTATTAATCTTCAAGGTTATCATAATAAATACTACTTTTTTTCTGAATTGGAATACTCTTCTTTGATCAAAATTGTAGATTAGAAGTTTTGGTTTTACTAATTATTTCTCTTTAATCTTGTGGCATTTTCTGGAAATAGGTTTTTCAAGTGTTGAGGACTCCTTTACAAACTACTTATGAGGTTTCTTGCAGATTCCTTAAAAGGCAAAAAGGGGTTACTATTTGCAAACACTACACATTCGTTTGGGCTTTAAAATGCATACTGATTTTTCATTTCAAGTTTTTTTTAGATTATAATTTTTCAAAGTGTTTTTTGTGTATTGTGTGATAGGTACTTTTTTGTAATCCATAGATTGATACAAAAATATCCTCTTCCCTTGCTTTCAAGGAACTTGGGTGTTAGAAAAATTTATATCAATCTTTTAGTGAGTCTACCACCCAAGCATCCTATAAGGACAAGTGAGAGGTAATGACCCAAGTGGTAATATCTAAAGCCAAGCTCTTCCAAACTGCTATATAAAAAATGTGGTCGTGCTGAAAGTTATAATCAACAGGTGTGAATTCATTATGCCAGCAAAAATTTCCTACAATGTCTATTCGATATCTTAAAATCTTTCGTTACAAGACATAAAAAACCTTATTTTGAAAGGACTGGGAGAGTCCCCTTAATTGGGAATATCATTTGAGCATAACCACCTAAATAGATTTCCTAATTACAAACCAATATTTTTAGTAGCCAAAAACATTCGATTTGTCAACACACACATTGTGATTACGTGCATGTCAAAGATACCTCTCATGTATCCCTCATATTGAGATAGTAAATTTATTTTGGTCTTCATACTTTAAGGAATTTGATTGCTTGGTATTCCTGAGAAGTGCATGTCATAGAGGGGAGTCAATGGTTCCAAGAATCTAACTATCTTATTTGAATGAGATATTTTATTGTTAAAGGATTTGACAAGTATTTCCCTAGCCAAATTTAGGATTTTTAAGTGTGTTTGTGAATTACATATTAGTTCAAAAATCTTAGGGGTCATCATTTTGTCTACTATGTCTATATTTCTCTTGCCAAAAACAATAAAGAAAACATATATATATATATATAACAAGTTCAAAACTTGCAAAAACTGAAGAAAACACTAATTTTGGGCATGTGTAATATTATTCTATGCATTTGACCAATTATCATGTGCATACACTCATCAATAGAATTATGCATCCATATCACTATTATGCGCATACACTTGACTATTCTACGTATATAATTTTTGTGCATCTATAACCGAACACTGAAACACTTATTTTGGAAGAACATGGGAAATATTTTTAGATACCCTTTTCAACACACTTGTCAATTCCAATTTTATTAGGAAACTTTTAGTATCTTTTGATACAGTTTGAACCAATCTCATTCTACTCATACTTTGTCATACTTTCATCTCCTATCATTTTTCCTAGTGTTAATTTTATTCAGAACTTTGATCTTAGTGAGCTTCAAGTGTCAGGATTTATCATCCTTCTTTAGAAACTTTTGTCTCACATCTTGATAATATTATTCATATCATAGAGATTTTTCATCTCCTATAGACTTTTTATTTTGTATTTTTACCATCAACCTAAAAATATTTCAATGAATAACTTCACCATTCTCATATATCAACATATTCATCCAACTATTATTCATTCTATATCACACCTTTTATGGTTCAAACTAGATCCAAGAAGAAAAAGGAAGATGAATCAAATCCAATCATGGAATGGAATAATGATAATGATAATCTCTTTTCTAAATTATCCAAGTGGGGCTTGACTTCCAACAATAATGGCATGGAACCAACTAATGAGGAAATCTAGAAACCTTTACAAGATCCAAGATATCACAAGGTTATAGAGAGAATATCGAATATGAACAAAGAAAGGTATTTGTTAATTCTTTCACAACAAGGAAAAAAATTACCATCTAGTTTTAATGTTTCCACTTTGAAATAATCCCCTACAATATAAGAACAATCAAAATCACATGGTAAACAAGAGGCAATCATTGTCATGCCCAAAAATTTGCGCCAACTTTTTTTTTGAACTTTTAAAAATCATCAGGATCACAACAAGGGTTGTACTAAGCATGCAAAGTCAGATTTGCAACTACCCATAGCGTACTAGGTTGCAATGTAATTACACTTGTAGGGTCAAGGGGGATCATGTCCTTATGATAACATCCCTCAATCCTGAATTTAAAATAGTTTTGGTTAGACAAGTTTACTAGAGGGAGTTTGCTTACATCATTACAGTTATGGATAATTATGCATTTAGATGATGTATTAATCCTAATCCATAACCATAACTCCTTAATTAGATATACTATTGTTTCCATTTCTAGAGGTAACCTAGACATCCTAAGGTTCTGACATCACAAGTGTTATAACAACAATACTATTTTTACGATGGCCAATATACTAGCCACATATATTGGTCTCATAAAAATAACATTACCGATTTAAAGTTGCATTCATTTGGCTATTTAAAACTGTAATTACTTGACAACGACCCTCTATATGTGAGGTTAAAATCTAATGTCAATAACAAGGTTTTATTAAATAATTTAATCAAATCTAGTTACATAAATCTCCTAACCAATTTAACCTAAATCCATTGGAAGTAGTAGATAAACTTACCAACTCCTTTTTAATATTTAATTGGAAACTTTATTTAAAAATATATTTCTCATTAAGTTTAAATCAAATATATTTAATTTACCATGGTTGATACTAGAGTTTATCTTGTACTTATAGTAGTTTATAGTCGTTCTAATTTTAAGGCAATCATTTACTAGCAAAACGTTATATCAATGACCCGTCAATTTCTCCCATTTAAGGGTTTGACTCATTAAAAATTGAAAATCGAATAATATATTGTGTATGTTATTACTGAATTAATCTTATAAAATTACCACTTTAATAGAGTAGTAAAATATATTCAATAAATTAAAACACGCTAACAATACTAGGATAATAACGATCATCTTTTAAATTCATTAAAGTGCTCCTAGCTAATAGGTTTAACTTAAAAATAATATTCCTCCAATAAATTCTTAAGTCCACCTAATATTCAAATAAGAACTTTTATATTATCAAGAGCACAATAAAAATAAATAGTCTTCCCATCAAAAGAAATTTGAAACCTCCATCACAATAAACTATTATTTAAATAATAGTAAAGAAAACAAAGTCAACTCCTTAAGCTTGACCCTAACCCTAATTCAAAATTAGAGTTAGGGCCAAATATACAAGCCCTAAAAATGAGTTGCCTTACTCATTCTCCCTCTTCCCTTCTTTTCCAACATTACTCAAAACCATAGCCCCCTTTTTTTTGTTTGCAGGTCTACTATGGCTTTCATGGAGGAGCTGGGATCATGCAAGGATCTCATATACATGAATATATATATATATATATATATATATATATACTGTATGTATGTATGTATGTATGTATGTATGTATGTATGTACACACACACACACACACATATATATGAAAATTAGTGTTCACAGGGAGGAGTTGTGCAGAAGACAAATCACGATCTGCAAGTCTGATGCTCCTCTGTTACTTTGTTTTAATGTTAAGTTTTTAGTTTTTATTTTTTATATAAAAAATTGCAGAGATCTTCTGCATTATTGTTGTGGCAGTAGGTGTAGGAGGGCAAGGATGTGCGTGAGACACGCCACCACTGTCGTGGCAGCAGTGCCCCCCACGTCCCTCCACAGACAGTGGCATAGCCACTGTTGCGGTGGGGCTGTGGTGGCCACAACCGCCGCGGGGTGGGGGTTGTGCCTCCAACTTCCTTCCTTAAAGGAAGGCGCGTGGGGTGTGGGGTGGGCTTCGGCCCACTTCCCCCTTCACGTAACAGTTTTTATTTTATTTTTATTTTTAAATATTTTAATATATTTTATTTAAATATGTTGCAAGTTTGTTTATATATATATATATACACATATACGTATACATATATATATACATATATATATATATACACACATGTATATAATATCTGTATATAT